>BHFT01020394.1:0-81337 GCA_004320025.1 Laticauda laticaudata | reverse complement strand
TACAGTCTGTTGCCCTTTCTCAGTAAAAGTACTCTGTTCATCCCTCAGGCCATTCCAGCCCCTCCTCCTCATGGTCCTCAGTGAAAACAGTGTACTGTTTTCCTCTCTCCCTTTCTACCTTCCCTTGCCTTTTCCTCCCATCTTTTGCAGGGCCCTTCAGCAGCGAGGTCCCTTCAGGGCTTCACTAGCAGGGGCTTTGATGGGCCTTGCTGGGCTGGTCCACCACAGCCAGCAGCAAAGCAGCAGCAGCCAGTATGCACACAGCAGCGAGCGAGGAAGCACCAGAAGCAGCCAGCCAGCACCCAGCACCAGCCAGCGTTCAAGTCGTTGCCAGGAAGGTGGATGCGTGGTCTTGTCCTTCTTGCAGGGCTGGCATGAGTAGGCACAGCCTTCCTTCTTCTTCCCTGGACGTGACAAACCATGGTGTTATTCGAAGATGTCTGTGGCCAGCACGTCCTTTCCTACTGAATGCTGACTGCATGCGTGTTTGCATTCTCTTCTATAATCCACGCAGAACTTGCACGGCAGATTCATACTCCCCGCATGCCGCATGAACGCTTTGCATCGATATACATCCGCTATTGCATCCGCTTTGCCTTTCTATAGGTGTCTGTGATGCATTCCAAATACATCCGTTTACGCAACTGCCCCATCCGCTATGCGTCATGCTTCACAATTCTCCCCCCGGAAAGCCCTTTCGGATGTGTCATCCACTTCCATTCCACTTCCATCCTGCTAGCCTCCTTGAATCCCGACTCAGCATCCCCTACCCATTTCTACCCCATCCGTTTCCATTTCCGTTCTTTTCCGTTCTGTTTATGCAAATTTGGGCCACTTTTTGGAGAGCAGATAACAACGGATGGAGCCACCCCCGAAATTTTGCTCGTCTGCTGTGTTCTTTTTGCATACGTTTTGCATCCATCGGCCAGTGGGACCTAGCCTTAAAGTCAGTGTTGTCTGTCATTCAGGAGGGAGGCTGTCCTGTAAAGCAGTGAAAGAGAAGGCATGATTCCAAGGATCTGCAAAATGTCACTGTTTTATTGATAGTTCTTGGAATATGCACATTCTGCCAGATCTGGTGAGTAGACAGAAATCACTGGGGAGAGAGGCCCATGCCACATAGGACTTTAAATGCCTTGAATTGCATCCACAAGCCTAATGGAAGCCTATGCGGTTCACACAACAGCAGTGCCCCACAAGGGTACACAGAGGTGCATCTGGAACTCTGGATGAGCTAACACTTCTGAATGTTCTTCAAGGTCAGCCAAGTAGAACACATTACAGTAGATTTGATGTAAAATACAGTTATAAGATCTTTATGTAGAAATGCCTCAAATCAGCCTTGTATTATAGGAACAAGAAGATAACCAGTAATTCCAGCACAATATTGTATGCCATCTATGACTCCTCCATTTGTCTGAATTATCTCGGCTTAGTCAGCTATTTTGAATTTTTGATGACAGATGGTCAGTCAGTCAAGATTTATTCCCAGAAGTTTAGATCATTAATCTGCAAAAGCTTTAATCTTTTAACATTTTATTCCGTGCTGTTTGTAAAAGAAATGACAGAATAGGCCTTCATATTGCCCCTTTTCTTTAATCTTTCAGTGCTTAGGCAATGATTCTGTTGAAGTTGACACATTGAAGAAAACAATTCCTATTATGTGTCTGCATGAAAAATGCAGCACAAAGTCTGCAGTCTACCAATGTAGCAATGCTACTACTAATAAATTCCAATATTCATTTTCAACATGAAAAAAAATCAACTGGGTACTGGAGATAAGTAAGAACAGCATTTGCAAGTATTACTGCCAGATTTTTATTAGACAAAGATGAAACCAGCAGATGAATTACATAACTGATGTGTAATCAAACCAAGTACAGATAATAATAAGCACATAAAGCCTAATAGATAATACTGCATTGCATTTAATATAGCTGTGTATCCATCCATCCATCCTGCATATCTTTTTTTTCCCATATCTGTGTTCATTGCATTTTGATTGAGCTTATATTTGTTGTTGTTGTTAGTTGCAAATTCATGTCCAACCCATCGCGACCCCATGGACAACATTCCTCCAGGCCTTTCTGTCCTCTACCATCTTCTGGAGTCCATTTAAGCTCATGCCGACTGCTTCAGTGACTCCATCCAGCCATCCTCTGTTGTCCCCTTCTTCTATTGCCTTCAATCTTCTCCAGTGAGTTTTTCCTTCTTATTAGGTGGCCAAAGTATTTGAGTTTCATGAGCTTGTATATTGAACCTTTATGGCATGAACCTAATCATTGTAATTTTAAACCATTATTCATAGCTTAATGGAAAATGAAATTCTAACCAGTGTCAGCATGTTGACCAGTATTGATTTGTGGAATCATAAGTAGAACTTTTAGACATGACCCACTATAATAATCATGATTATTAGTGAAAAATGGGACATGGAGAAAAAAGAGACATCCGCACACTCAGAGAAACCCTATAGTTTTCAGTAAAGGTGTATGTGTGAAAGTGAGTGAGTAAGCAAATGAGTGGGTGTGTGAATGAGTAAGTAAATCAGAGAATGTACTGTATCTCTGTATTTATCTCCAAACCTCAAAGAGAATATCTATGGAGATTCTCAGTCGTCCAGGTCATGATTGTCCCAAAGGTGCTTTTTTTAAAAGGCAACTGGACTTTCTGGTTTTTCTTGGATGAAGTTTCACTTCTCATCCAAGAAACTTCTTCAGCTCTAAGAGAATGGAGCAAGTCTTAGTATACTGACACTGAGAAGTATGTTGAGGAAATGGCATGGCATGTTGGCAAAGAACATTTATGTTTAAGATTTTTTTTATCCTGCCTCTATTATTTTTATAAATAACTCAAGGCAATGAAAATACTTAATACGCCTTCCTTCTCCTATTTTCCCCACAACAACAGCCCTGTGAGGTGTGTTGGGCTGAGAGAGAGTGACTGGCCCATGGTCACCCAGCTGGCTTTCATGACTAAGACAGGACTATAATTCACAGTCTCTTGGTTTCTGACCTAGTGCTTAAACCACTAGACCAAACACAGCTGGCTGGACAGATCCTGGAGAATCATCTTATTGAGAGATGAAAATACACTACAACGTTTTGTTGCCCATCAAACTTGTTCCTGATGAAGATTAGATGGAAGATTGTTGCAGAAAGAAACAGGAATGGAAGATTGCAAAAAGAAATTGGAATAATTTTTGAGAATAATCTTAATACAGACACAAATATAAGAATGGTTTAGGATGCAAGTAAAGCTTTTATGAGACGGCATTTTATAAAGCAATAATAGTAAGCTCAAAAAAAGATAAAAAAAACACAAGCAATGTTAGATGAAATAAAAATGAAAGAAGAAAAGTATTTAATAACAAAAAGTAGGTAATGGTTAGCAATTTAAGTTGTTAGAACAAGACAAGAGCATGGTGAGTATAAGATGAAATCATGAGAACAATTGGCTGCAAAGGATTTAATTATCCATGGTTTTGTATAATGGATTCAAGAAAGATTCAAGGTAATTTGGAATTAAGCAACAAAAGACAGAATTTTGGAGATGAATTATGTGCAAACGAACATATAATTGCCAAAACTTGACAATCCTTGCAGAAATTTGAAGTGAAGAATGAAGAAGTGAAAGAATGTATGATAAAATAGGCTAAGAATTTTGACATAAATTCATAAATAACATAAAATTGGAATAGTTGGAAAAGTGTTTGAAAGGACTGAAATTCATATTGTTATGACTTAAAAAAGAATTTCTACAATTCAGTATAACATTGGTATATGACTCCAAAAAAATTGTCCAGAATGTGAATGTGTGGGCAACATGAGGGGTCATTTTATCATGCCGGAACTTCTTAAAAAAACCAGAAAAACTTGGGTTTGAATACTTACATTGATTCAAAGAATGTTAAAGACTAACATTCAACTGAAAACAGAACTGTTCTCTTGGGCACTAATGACAGATAACTAGAAAAGTTGACTATGTTTAGAAGACTATGATTATATATGATCACGACTATGAGACTACTATATGCACACAAAAATGAAAAGACTGATATACTCACAATGGGGGAATTGTTGATGAAAATGATAGAATTAGTAGAGATGACAAAATTAACTTCTTTGTTTAGAGAAAGATTCAACTATTACATTTATTAGTGGTTGGAAACATGGACTTCTTGCTGGAGAAAAAGATATTTTTTATTTCTGATTTATAAATGCATGTATAACTCCTGTCAAAAAAATTGGAAGCTTCTTCTTTCTAGTCTTTTTTCTTTCCTTTTCGCCTTTTCTTTCTTTTTCTATTTTCTTTCTTACTTACTACATTTCAACTTTCTTTTCTTATATTTTTATTGTTTTTAATCTTGTTAAAATGTATTTAAATACATATCTAATATACAATCTAATAGTACACATCTTTGTTAAGGGATTCAAGCTAATTTAATTAAGTAAACCATCCATCCAATAAAAATTGGATATTGTTGAAAGATTTTCTGTTCTCCACACTCAAAACACTACACGAAGGGGTCTTCCTCTGTTCAACTGCTATTGAATAGTAGCAGCTGCTAGCCCCAAGGCTCTTCTATCTCAATGGTAGAGAGCTGTTGGCATGGTTAATATATTCAAGCATAAAGAAACATTCCCTCATTTAACATTTTAGCTGCTCATATTCATTGTTCCAGACCTTTTGCAGTAAAGATGCTCAGGAGGTGGCATCAACTTGACCTTATTTTGACAAGCAAATACAGAAGCATGGACTCACCCTAGCCTTGAAGAGAAAAATCTCCCCTCCTTCTTCCAGTCAGAAGCCAATTATGCTCACTCTTTCAAATCAATGAGCCATTCTCAAATCCATTTCTTGTGCAGTGGTTTTGCAGGACACAAAGGGAAAGGTTATATATCCAGCCTTTCTTGTTCATTTAGGCTAATGAAAGTAAAATACTGTGCGTGACAAAATTTGATAGAGCTTATCTTGTCATTATATCATCCTGACTCCCAGACTTTAACATAGAATCATAAGGTTGGAAGAGATCTGGGTGTTCTTATATTTCAACCCTATGTCCAGAACATACCAGGCAATCCAGCCTTTGCATTAAAACCTCCAGTGAGAGAGCAACCACCACTAAAGAAGGCAGGCTGTTCCATTATCCTCAGGAGCTATGGAGAAGAACATAAGGCATGCCCTTCCCTTGGTTGCTCATCTCAATTTCCTGTTTATGAAGTATGAAAAAAAGTTTGAACAGCTTGAATCCAGCACAAAGAAAACCAGCCTCATTTCCTTTTATTTCCTTTAGGGCTTCAGGAACCATCTACTATTCTCTGATGATTCAGTCAGCCCTGAAATTATATTCTTTTTCTAGACAATAAGTTCAGGCCTTCAGATCAGAAAAATTATCAGCCTGATAACATCAAGACAGTAGAGCTAATCAGTTAAAAGACAAAAAGCAACAACAACCCAAGAATGATTTCAGAATTTTGAATTTCCCTCATTTTCCAATTTATTGGATCACATACTATAACAGACAACAAATTCTGAGCTCAGTTTGTGGTGTTGCATTTTTTCTCAACATTGATTTTTCACAAACATTAAGATTATATCCAAATATTCCAAAATGGAATGTCTTTTTAAGGACAGTACATGCAGAGTTCATGGGTGCAAACAAGAATCAGGAAAATAAGAAATCTGTTGAAGAAAAAATAAATTTGCTACATACCCAAGTTCAACTGAAACAAAATATTTTGAACTTTTACAAATTATTTTCTTTCTTCCTTTACACTGACAGCTATCCTAAGGAAATTAGGGTGGAAGGAAGCTTTGGGAAAAGGGTTTTACAAGTTACAACTGTACCCATGGAAAGATCCATTGGCATAGATCTACCACATACAGGGTCCTCACTTATGGAATACCCACCCCAATTGAGTCATTTTAATATCTAGACAGGAAAGGATAATGTATGGGAAAGAAATAATCCACTTCCTGGTCTGTCTGATATGAAATCTTCAAAGTAGCAAAAAACTCCAGTTATGTTAGCAAACTATACATTACTTGTATTTATCCAGGACTGGTAAGTGAGTTTAGACTATTTTGAGAATGTATATTCTGTGGGTTCCAGGAACTGAAATCACATTGAATTAAATTAAATTCCCTTTAAAATTAGTTTCAAAATAGTATATATAAACAAATATTACATTGAATCATGTATGGCAATATTTTTTCCAAAAAAATTACAGATGTTCTGATATTCTAAACAAATGAAGACATACAAAGGAGAAAATAAATTTCAAGAGCTTTAGAAAAGTATGCACAGTGAGAATATTTGTTTCAAAAGTTCATCAGACTGATGACTAATTGAATTGTCACTTTTTCCAGATTAATCCAGTGATCTAAACTTAATCAGTTCAGTTTGGTTGTTGAGTGTGATGAACTGAAGCAATGTTGAATTGAATTGAATATTTCTGCTCACCACTAGAAAAACTATTTGTTTTTTCTCAAAGATGTTCAGAAGCCCAGAACAGACTGTGGCATTTGCTTTTGGTAAGCTTCAGCACAAGCCTTTTGATTAAGTCTCAAAACAAGCCAATCATAAAAAGCCCTTGTAGCAAAGTCACACATCCTGTTATTACACATACTGACAGACTACCGTGTTTCTCACAAAATAAGGCCAGGCCTTATTTTTTTTTGACCCCCCAAAAAATGGCTAGGCTGTCTTTTTTGGGGTGACTTAATTCCCCCCTCCTTGCATCCTCAAACGGGCAGTGACAGCTTAGATGTTGACCTCGGTGCTGGTGGAACACTTTGTATTGGGAGACTTTCCACCACCGTTGCTTTCCCTTCTCCCTGTGCTGCCATGGTGTTTAGAGCAATGCTGCAGCATTTGGCACAGCCACGCGCAGCCAGCCAGGGCTTCTCCCTGCAACCAGAGGGAGGTAAGGCGACGGCCTGCGCTGCGTCCTCCTCTGAGCTGAGTCCCACCGAGTGAGCGCTTCTGCCCAATGCTCAGGCTGCTTCAGCATTTGGAGCTGCTGGCATGTTTGGAGATGCATGGGGACGGGGACAGGTTGGGTGAGGGATGGAAAGGATGGGTGGCTTTGGGCTCTCTCCGCCAGACCCGCCAGCCAAGAAAGCAGTGCTGCCGTCACTTCACCTCCTTATCCATGGATGGGTGGGCATTATCACTGCCTCAGGCAGCCTCTCCCAGTGGCCCCTTTGGGTTCGGGCTTTGAGGGACTTGGGAAGGAAGCCAAGCTCAGGTTGGCCCAGCTCTTTCGGTTGGTAGGTGGGCACACACCCATGGCTCGCTTTCCCGGCTCTGCCCAGCCCGCCCAGCTCTGAGCGGAGGGTTCAGCAGGGAAGTGCTCACTGCCTTGGTGAAAGCTCCACTGCCGGGCAGGAGGGATCACCTGTCAGCTGCGCTGGGTGCCCCAGGTGAAGCTCTTCGCATTCTGCCCGGCGCCAGGCAGGGATGGCAGCTGGGTGCTTCTCCTAGGGTGGGCCGATCCTGCGCTGTGGCCCCAGGAGATTTGCCTCCCCACATGGGGTTGGGCTGCCCTCTCGGGCAAGGGAGTCTTTGTCATGCCGGTAGTAGGGTGTTGTTTTTAAAAGAATTGGCTTTGCCTTCGAAGATGAAGGGAAGGCAGTGACAGGAGCACCTGAAGCTGAGTGTCTCCACCAGGCTCTGATTACAGAGAGGAGTCCTGGCTGGCTGCGCGTGGCTGCTCTAAACACTACGGCATCATGGGGAGGAGGAAAAGCAATGGTGGTGGAAGGTCTCCCGATACAAAGTGCCCCACCAATGCCGAGGTCAATGCAGGCAGCACCATATCTGGGTATGCAACAAAAATACTTCCTAATGGCAAGCCCCCTGCCCCGCCATTCCCCCCCATTTCACATGTTTAATATAGGCCTTAATTTGGGGGAGGGGCTTAATTTGATTTTATGCCTATAAAGCATGCTGGAANCTTAATTTGATTTTATGCCTATAAAGCATGCTGGAACTTCCTATTGGGGGAGGCCGTATTGTTGGAAAAACACGGTATTCTTGAGTGTA
Organism: Laticauda laticaudata; assembly: GCA_004320025.1. Lineage (NCBI taxonomy): Eukaryota > Metazoa > Chordata > Lepidosauria > Squamata > Elapidae > Laticauda > Laticauda laticaudata. The sequence goes on along the minus strand of BHFT01020394.1, from coordinate 73,287 downwards.
TACTATATGTCTCATTCTGACTACATCTATCCTTTTGGCCTTCCTATCCTCCTCTACCTAATCTGGAGCCTTTACAACAAGACCAATGCCTGACATTGCATCTTCCATGTTTATATAGAAATAGTAGTATGGGTAGGAAGAGAAGCTCTCCAAATTGAACCAGAGTTGTAGTCTGAGAAATTAAATGTTTAATTTTCTCAGTCTACATTTTCCCATTCCAGAGCTCCTAGAATATACTATGTCCCATCTCCTTGTATTTTTTCCCATTGTGTTCATTTGTCATTGTTTATTTTATTCTTCTATTATTTTACTTCTCTTCTGTTTACACACCTTTTGTTTTTCTTCCTTTTTGTTATTGTCAGGCACCTAGAACAGCCCTATAACAAGATAGGTGGCAAATAAATTTAACAAAATAAATGAAATAAATATTTTCTTCCTCTTTTGGCTAACGAAAGTGGGAAGAGATTAGATAGATCAAAAATTTGAGAAGCAGGTGTACTCTGAATTCAAATTCAGAAACTCTTGTTTTGCAACTGCATACTATCATGTACCTCCCCTCTCTCCCTATCACACACACACACACACACAGAGAGAGAGAGAGAGAGAGAGAGAGAGAGAGAGAGAGAGAGAGAGAGAGAGAGAGCGCATCAGGGTAAACAAAGATCACTCTGCGCTATAAACCAGTTCTGTGTTTGCTTTGGACATCAAACTCTCTCCTTCAGATTGATGAATCAAACAACCAGCTTTCTAATAATGGTCAACATTAACTGAGGTCAGAGGCTGGGAAATCTGTTTTGAGCAAAAGACAGTGCGACATTTTTGTACAGCAGAGAAGCAAACCTTGTGGTGTTCATTCTAAGACACTCTAAGACAGAGATAAAAGGCAACAGTTACCCAGAAGTGGCTGAAAAACTTTGGCAACCTGACTAGTAGTGATGGATGAGTTCAAAAGTGTCTCATTTCTCTCTCTAATAAACTAAAGGCCCTGTCATACTGCCCAAAGGATGCAAAACGGACACAACAGACGAGCAAAATGTTCCATCCGTTGTTATCTGCTCTCAAAAGGGGCAAAAATTTGCATAACCGGGCGGATAACACGACAGGGGGAGGACGCATGGGCGGATGGGAAGCGGATGCAGAACGGCCAACCTAGCGGATGGAAGTGGAATGGACAAGCGGATGGCACATCCGCAGGCTTCCGGGGCCTCCAGCAAGCGGACGCGAAACGGATTACAGCAGATACAGAATGGATGCACAGCGATGAAGCGGAACTGCACAGCCGTAGCCAGCGGATGCACAGCGAAGCTAGCGGATGCCGAGTGTTAATTGCGCATCGCGGGTGAGGATGCATTGCGTCAGCCTCACAGATATAACGAAGCAGCGTCGCGAAGCAGTCACCATCAGAGGAAAGACCTTGCTTCCAGACATATTGGACTGGCCTTGCCTGTCCTGCCTGCATGTACTCCCTGCCAGCCTTCGTGCCAGCCTTTCCTGCAGCCTTTCCTGCAAGCCCTTGGTGCCTGCCTGCCTGGCAAGCCTTCCATGCCCAAGGCCTTGGTGAATGCCTCCCTTGCCAGCCTTCCTGCCAGCCTTGGTTCCTTGCCAGCCTACCCTGCCAGCCAGCAACCCCCACGAACCATGCTGAAGCACACAAGCCTCACCATCTGCTGCCCACCCTTTGCAAGAGACAGGGCACCATTTCCCACCCCCTGGCCCTCACTTCTGGTTCTGCTGGGGCTTCGGCAGCACGGAGCTCGCTCTTCTGGGGGCTGCGCTTCTGCTTCTGCTTCTGAGGAGCTGATGACAGCACTCGAGCACCAAGCCACCTCCACAGCCACCTGCACCCTTCACCCCTGAGAGCTGAGCGACCAAGAGGAGTACCAGAAGAACTCATTTTTGTCTTTTTGCTTGTGTTAATAAAGTCTATTTTTGATTCACACACTTGCTTCATTTCTTTTTTAATTAAAATCTTGCTTGAAAACTGTTAGAAATGGTTAAGCCCTTTGCATGCTTTGTGGGATGGGTTAAAGATTAGCATGGGATGGGTTGAGATACTGTGGAATGGGCAGGATACCTTGGGATGGTAATAGTGTGGGATAGATAAACTTCAGTGCAAGCATAGTGGACTGTATGGTTCCACCCTCCCAGTGCCACACCTAGGCCCTTTATTATTCATAACAATTAATTCAATCATCCACACATGTCAACATAAACAACAACTCTTTATAAATGCCCCTGTTCATTGTAGGGGCCACTCAACTACATGCCCAATCCATCAGGTGATGAGACAGGCTGAAAGAAGCATCCATTAAGCATCTATCATCCTGTCTTCCACTTCCACTGCTCCAAGCTGGTTGATTGGCACCAGTGTTTCAGGAGGTTTGCGCTGCTTTCTTCCTTCACATGAGGCTCTGTTGGGGCCTTTCACTCCTGAGTTGTCTATCAGGTTTCGCCCTTGCCTCCATTCCCCAGGCTCCCATGTTCCCATTGCCCGTTGCTGGAGGCACGAGCCTGTTCCTGCAAGACTGAGGGTAGCGGGTGGCATGAATTGTGCAGGGTGCAGCAAAGCTTTCCATGGTTCCTCCTTCACGGTCTCTGGGCGATGCTGCATTGGTGGTAAAATACCTGGAACCCTGTTGGCAGGATTGCCAAAGGCATTCTCCACCACCCGCCTTGCCCCTGGACAGCCTGTAGTTGAGATCCTCTCTTCCACGGGTGAGTATTAGGGTGGCTTCATTGGAGGTAGGTTAGTGCGGGGAGAAGGCGTCATCCCCCATGATGAAGTAGGCACATCTTGTGTGTTCGTTGGCAGGGTTTCTGATTCTGGAAGCCCACGATGACGGGTTGCGTCCAAGCGCCTTCCTGAGGTGACTGGCGTTGTATACCTGGGCATCTGAAATGAGCCACTGCGCTGAAGCATCGATGTAACATGAACGTGTAGTCATGCATCGACCAATGGCGAAGAGGATGATGCTGAAGAAGCCCTGTAGTTGAATAAGTGACCACCAAAAACTTGGCTGGCGCTTTGCAGGCCAACGTCTTGCTTGCCATCGATGGCTTCCAACGGTGTGTGGAAGTTCCACCTCCTGATACCACTGCTCTGCAACTTTCTTCCATCCTTCTTCAGTGGAGGGCACTGAGAGCTCATCTTGTATTCTTCCGATGATGGCCTGCACACTTCGCTGACCACAACTGATTTGGTGTTTGTGTGGCACCCTCCAGCCATACTGCATGCTTCCTGTAGTGGTCCCTGAGGCCAGGTGGTGCAGAATGCAGTGCCACCTTTGAGCCCAGGTTCCAGGCTGGGCGCCGGAAGTTGTTGTTTGTCTTGGTCAACCTGGTGTCAGGCGCTGCACAAACTTCGTCGCAAACATGCTGGAGGCATCCCCATGAAGTTTCCTGAAATGCCAAAAAGAGTGTCTTCGCTCCTGAGCTCACCATCATTCTTGTTGTACAGTCCCATCCTCTATGGCTCTTCTGGCGAACCATCTTCGTACCCAGATGCTCTGGCTTGCCCCTTTTCTTCCCGTTAGTAGATTCACAGAGCCTGTAGATGCTCGCCACTGCTTGCAGAAGGATGTGGCTGCCAAAAGGACTGTGTTACGATCCACGCGTGGACATGACTAGTGATGCCTGTGAAAGAAGAGGCAGATGAAGGGCTGCAGAGTTGCTTGCAAACCGCAGGGCTGCTGCCTTCTGAAAGTGAGACCAAGATGTGTTCTCCCCCTTTTTTTATAGGGCAGTAAGGTGTCCCTTTGCATCCTTCTAGGCCATCCTCTTGCATCCTCTAGGACATCTGTAGACATCCTTAATATCCGAGATAGGTCCCCTCTAGCGACGTTTTTTCCATTTTAAACGCCTTTGTTTCCCACCTAGGTATCCATTCTGCATTGCGTTCTGGCATCCGTTCCGCAATCCGTTCCGCCTTCCTCCCTGCATCCGAGCAGATGCGAGTGCGTGGATGCAGAACGGAATGCTAGCGGATATAGCGATGCATAATGGATGCAAGAACGGATTGCGTAGCGATGCGTAAGCAGATGCCAGAACGACAAAATGGATACATTTTCCGCGCAAAAGTTTTTGAGCAGCTCAAAACTTTTTGAGCGATGAAACGTCAATAAAACGATGCGGACGATAGAGAGGGAAGCAAAAACGGAGGCAGTGAGTACATCGCTATAACAACGGATGGCAAAGCTGTTTTTGTCCTCTTTACATCCTCTTTGCTTCCGTTTGGTGCAGTGTGACAGGGGCTTAAGGCAGCAAGCTCCCTCTCACAAATAGAAGACTGAAGCTGGAACATTTTGCGTCAGCTACTATTTTGTAATGCAGGAAATAAGACTAGCCCTTCCTTGGCCCAATGAAACAGATTTAGATAAGTGGGGAATTGAGCCAATGCTTCCAACATCTGGAACAGCAGCCACCTTATATGTTTCAATGTCTCCTCATTGGGAAGCGTGGACTTCAGTTTTTCTCTGTTCTAAGGCACTCCCTTAAATATTGCTTTGCTATTTTCAAGGCTGATACAGGAACCAAGTTTTGTCTTATTACCTTATTATTAGTAGGTTTGCTTTGCTGAAAAGGCAGTCATGACTTACTCTTTTCTTAATAAAACATTAGCATAGGACTTTTGAGTTGCAATTAACCTCTTTGTCATGGCTTGTCTCATTTTAGAGTGAGGAAAATAATGAAAGCATTTAAATCAATTTGTCAAAGTTGCATTTGCAATCATAATTGTTCGGAAAAATGCTTAACTTAAAAATGGAATACAGGATCTAAAGACTTTGGGAGGGTCATTACAAAATTTGCCTATTGATCTCTGTCCATGTGAGTGCAAGTGTAGTGACACCACAGACATGAAATAAGTCACTTTGCTGATCTTCCAATCCATCATACAACAGTTAACAGAAATGTAAACACACCAGCAGGTGCACTGATGGAAGTAAAGCATATTTATATCATGCAAGGTTAGAGAGGAACAGCTAGAAAGCAGCAATAGCAATGGGAAGAAAACAAGAACAATGGGGAAAATAATCCAAACTTTTACAGATCTTACAAGAATTATAAATACATAATATCTGTTCTGTTTAAATGAAGCAAGGATCCAGCTCACTTAATTACCAAATGTGATTTTGTGTCTGTGTGAATTCAAGTCAGCTTTTGACTTTTTTTTTTTTTTTNGTGAATTCAAGTCAGCTTTTGCTTTTTTTTTTTTTTGTTCAAGTGTTTATTTTTGGTTTCAATTTGTAGGTCATTTTTTTTTTAGATAAAGTTTTTTTTAACCTACCTTAATACCTGCCAGACCAGTCCCTACATTTTCATGGCAAGAGTTTTCATTATTGGTTTGCCATTTCTTCCTTGTTCTTAAGGCTGAGTGAGAATGACTGGGCCAAGGTCACCCAACTAGCCTTGTAGGTAAAGAGCAGGACAGAGGTGGTATTCAGCAGGTTCCGACCAGTTCTGGAGAATCGGTAGCAGAAATTTTGAGTAGTTCAGAAAACCAGTAGCAGAAATTTTGAGTAGTTTGGAAAACTGGCAAATACCATCTCTGATTGGCCCACCCCCATCTATTCTCTGCCTCCCCAGTCCCAGCTGATTGGCTGCATTTTCTTTTGTTGCCTGCACAGGAGAACAGAGCTGAAAAGCAGGTTAGTGGGGTGGGGAAGGAATGGGATTTTACAGTATCCTTTCCCTGGAGTTGCGTGGGAATGGAGAGTTTATAGTAATTTTCCCCGGCCAAGCTCATCAAGCCACACCCACCAAGCCACATCATGCCATGCCCACAGAACTGGTAGTAAAAAAGTTTTGAATCCCACCACTGCACCAGTCCCAAAAGGGGCACCACAAAGTTGAGAATATGGCTTCATTTGTACAGTATGTACAAAGGAGGGGAGCACCAAGATTTGTCAGTGCTTAGGGCACCAGTGAACCTTAATCCACCACTGGTAAAGACAACTAGAATTCATAGTCTCCCAGGTTCTAGCCTTCACTATTATACCAATCTGGTTCTTTATATCACCTATAGGACTTCAGGAAAACTATATGCATCACTCCTCTTTTATTGTTCATTCACAATTGCAGTGTGAATCTCCTCGGACCAGGAAGCCTACCAACAAATCCCTTGATTGCTATCAGACTCTCTTCCATTTGATTTTTTTAATAGTTTATTTTTATTTTTAATTAGCAAAATAGCAATCAAATGGAAAGCAGGCCCTACATGATTTTAGAAATTGGAACAAGAAAGTGGTTGAAGTTCAGTGCTCTGATCAAAAATGTGTTCAATTGTCCAGGAAAGAAAGAAAAAAAGGTCAAAATTTGTAGGAAGCTGGAGCGGTGAACAGGAAGCAATCTGTCTTTTGATAAGTGGATGTCTAGTGTCTGACAACACTCATCAAGAGAGAAATTTTGAAAGAGCTATATATATTTCCAATCATGCTCACCAGTTTGAAACAAGAAAGAAGGGTCAGTATGACTAGTGTATATGGAAACCACAGTTGACACTAAACAATTTCTTCTTCTGAAACCATGGCAACATGAGCACTAGATACAATATGTTTAAATGAAAGTTTGGATTCTTGAGATTCTAACAGGACTCAATGGAACACCTATGAAGAAAAGGCTGGGGGTTGTGTAGTTTTAACACAGGCTCAATGCACCTATGTCTCCTTTGCTTCTTATAATAGCAAGAATACAGTACATACAAATTCAACAGGTGAAGATTTTCTCTAGTGGAGAGAGTGGAAAACACAACCTAAAGTTTGTTATTGAGATGACCTGAAGCAAAGGAGGAGGATGAATGAGGCCTGACCTTTGTAGAAGAGTGAATCCACACTGCTTTGAAAGAAAAATCATCACACATAGTTCATTTGGTAGCTTAAATGGGACCAAGTCTTACTACTGGAACCATATTAAAAAAATTTTAAATGATGGAGCACCTGTCAGCAGGCCAAAGGCAAAGTTATTTAGTTTCTCTGACAGTAGCTAATTATGAGCATTTGAAGAATAGCAGGAAATACTTCAAACCATCCCTGACATTCTACCTGATGGCAGCTCATTAAAATCACAAATTACACATTTTCAAATTTAAAAAATTAATTAAATTTTCAAATAATCATCCCATTCCATTATTTAAACAATGCACCATTTCTGTTAAAAGTTTTCAGGATTGACTAATATCCATCAGTTAGGTCTGCATATTATACTTTAGCCTAAGAATCTAGAGAGAAGCCTTGCAAAAGGCTCAGAGAAATTCCAAACTGGGAATGCAAAACTTGCCCAGTGTGGACTGAGCTTACTTAATGGTTAATATGGTTGACAGGATTTGCAAGATGCCTTCCTACTCATCTCCTCTTTTTAATTTTGACCCCTATGAAAATAAATTGCTGGATTTTAGGGATCCTTAATATGACTGGAAGGAAACCTCTTATTTTGCACTGTACTTGGATTTTCCTTGAAAGAGCAGTGAAGAGTGTGGATTAACAGCACCACACTATAAAAATTAGGTTGAGACTCTAGAACCCTGATGACAAACCTGTACTGTGTATGCACATGCCTCGCAGCTGATTTTCAGCCTGTTTGAGGCCATTTTCACCCTCACGGAGGCTTGAGGGAAGCCTCTGCAGCCTCGGGAGACTGAAAAACAGACCTTCTGGAAATACCAGAAGTGCTGAAATGTGCCTGTTTTCAATCTCCCAAGGCTGTAGAGGCTTCCCTTGAGTCTCACTTTTGATTTTTCCAGAAGGCCCATTTTTCGGCCTCCTGAGGCTGCAGAGGCTTCCCTTGACACAGAGAGGAAGGGGTCAACAATTTTCCAAAGCATCTGAAGGCCAGACAAGGAATAATGGATGGAACTTGAACAAGGAGAGATTCAATCTGGAAATAAGGATAAATTTTCGGACAGTGAGAGCAAGCAACCAATGGAATAGCTTGTCTTCAAAAGTTGGGGCAGCTTCATCACTGGAAGCTTTCAAGAAGAGATTGGACTCCCATCTGTCAAATATGGTATAGGATCTGCTTGGTGGGGGTTGGACTAGATGACCTACAAGGTCCCATACAACTCTGTTAATCTGTGTCTGTAAGATATAACCTCATCCTGATTTCCCCTTTTCATTTCAACATCATCAAGGGATAACTTGTATAGGTAAGGGATCTTATCCAAACTGAAGATTGAAATTTAAACTACAGTATTCCACTGACACAACTTTCAGCACAAGGGAAGTGCCTTTGCGGCTTTCAATTGTATTAATGAATGCACACTTTTGTTTGCAGAAACACACATTATGAGCAATTAGGGAATTACGAGCAATTAGGGATTAGGGAATCCAGTGACGCACAGGTATGTGTGAGTTCGTTTCAGTTCACCATTAGCGCATCTGGCATTGTTTGCTTCATCAGCAGATTGATTCTATTGTAGAGATGTTTCAATATTTTCCAAGCATTATCCTCTTATTTTTAGACAGAAAAAAATGAGCAAACATTTCTCCGGGGTAAAATCTGCAGCACTCATCCTCTGGAGAATATAGTTTGAGAATATATATATATATATTACTGTGAAAAGCTGAGTAGTAATTCTGTAATGCTCTTTTTTCATTTTATTGGAATTTACAAGAGGAACAATTCAGGGTAAGCTCTAACTGAAAGAAATAATATTTTGTAATTTAAGTCCTATTGTTTCATAAACTATTTAAAAAGTAATTGCTTCTTTCATACTGAAAAAATACTTTGTACGTATATCAGTGGTGGTATTCAGCCGGTTCGCACCATATTGGGCGAACCAGTAGCAAGGATTTGGCCTGGGTCGCCGAACCAGTAGTAAGTTCTGGCTGGCCATGCCCCCGGCCTGAGCTCCCAGTCACCACTAGCTCGCTTGCCCCGCCTACCCAATACTTGCTCACCCCGCCTGTCTGAAGCTCGCCCCTTAAGGTATTTCTTTATTTTTCCCCTCCCGACAATCAGCTGTTCATACCATCAGCTGTGCTGGGATTCCCCTTGATGAGGCCCAGGGAGGCAAAAATGGAGGGAGAGGCTCAGTCCCCCAGAGGCTCTTCTGAGGCCAGGAAGGTCCCACAATGGAGCGTGGAAGGGTGCTGCGAGCACCTTCCTTGCTGTTTTTTTTCTTCCTGAGCTCCAGAGGAGCCTTCTGGGAACAAAAATGCCTCCCTAGAGGCTCCTCTGAGACCCAGAAAGCCTAAAAAATGGGTGGGGGTGGCTGCAAAAAAGCAAAAAAGTCACCCCCACCCAATCACATGGCCATACCCACAAAGCCATGCCCACCAAGCCACACCCACAGAACCAGTAGTAAACTTTTTGAATCCCATCACTGACATATATGTTTATTGTTATTGCAAATTTTCTTTCCACTGACCATACTTTTAAATCTCATTCTACGTTAAAGGTTATATTTAAATTAATTTAGAGAATGTAAGGTAAGAATGCTAATTATTTTTGCTATAACAAAAAAGTCTAAAGAAGCATATTGTAGACCTTTTGTATTGTATATGTGGTATACAACTCTGTCAATAATTGCCAGGGTAGGCAAATTATATAGTAATAAATGCTGAAAGTTCTATTCATTAGAAGAAATATTTTGCCATATTTGGTGGACAAGTTTAAAAAAAACCCTCAAAAATACTGGAAATGAAACTCCAATTCTTCTTCTTAGACATATTTCAAAACATGATAACATAAAATAATCACATCTTACTAAGATATATGTTTACAACCAAGGATAAATTTAGCACAACACTGTAAAAAAAAAGACATGCATTACCAATGATTAAATTTGCAGGCTTAAGATTAGGAGATTGCGAGTCCTACCTTAGCCATAAAAGACAGCTGCAGGACCTTGGGCTAGTCACTCTTTCTCACCCCAACCCACTTCATACTGTTATTGTTGTGAGAAGAATAAGGGGAATAAAGTATATGAAGCCTTCTTATTTATACAAATAATAAGACAGGATTTTAAAAAATCAGGCTGGAACATTAAACTTGGAGTATGCAGTAATTGTAAAATTAATAATATATATTCACAACAAAATTTAATCCAGTTTAAGTAAAAATGACTTCCATAGCAGCAATAGCACTTAGACTTATATACCGATTCACAGTGTTTTACAGCCCTCTCTAAGCAGTTTACAGAGTCAGCATATTGCTCCCAACAATCTGGGTCCTCCTTTTACCCATCTCAGAAGGATGGAAGAACTTTGAGCCTGGTGAGATTTGAACTGCCAAATTGCAAGCATCCAAAAGTCATCAGAAATAGCCTGCAGTACTGTACTTACTGCAGCATGGCTCATGCCTACTACATGCTTTGTAAAAATAGATGGAATACATACCTTGGTCAAGGTAAAGCTGTAGATGTAATTTTCATAGATTTCTGAAAATCTTTTAATTCAGTAGTACATGATAAACTGTTCTTGAAACTAAATTCTTATNTGGTCAAGGTAAAGCTGTAGATGTAATTTTCATAGATTTCTGAAAATCTTTTAATTCAGTAGTACATGATAAACTGTTCTTGAAACTAAATTCTTATTATTTCTGGTATTTCTGAATTTTTACATAAGTGACTCACTGCTTTTTTGTCTAGGGAAGCAGTAATTGAATAAAAATCCAGAAATATCATAAGAATTTAGTTTCAAGAACAGTTTATTGTGTACTACTGAATTAAAAAAAGCTTTTAATTAAAGCTTTGAATTAAAAGCTTTTCAGAAATCTATGTAAATTACATCTACAGCTTTACCTTGATGAAGGCATGTATTCCAACTACATTTACAAAGCATATAGTAGGTATGGAAGGCTGAAGAAAGTTAAAATAGGCAACTTAATGTCTGATCTGGCATCAGTTAACAGTGCTGTTCCTTGGAGCAGTGTCCAAGGATCAACCCTTTTCCTGATTTACATTAGTGACTTATATAATTAGCCTAAAAGTACCTACATTTCTTTGTTGTGATGTAAAATTTTTAAAACTACTGAAAATTCAGTTGCTTTACAAAATGACATTGACCATGTTTTTGAGTGGTCATCCATTTGGCAACTTTACATTTCAGTTAAGAAATGTTCAGTTTTACATATTAGAAAACAAAACCAGAATGTAAACTTTAAAGGACCTTTAAATCTCAGGTCCTTGATGAGGGGCCTCTCAACCTCACGGGACTGAGTCAGCTCTCGGACAGCTTCCTGAACACACCATCCCTGTTGTGCTCTCGGCCAAGCACCCAATGCGCCTCAGACCACACTCAAAGCCCACAGCCACCTCCACAGTCCCGGCCCGTTAACAGCTGAACCATGGACATGACTTCAGAGGACTGAGAATAGTGGCCAGAGACTGAGTTGTTTACTTGTTCACTTTATCTTTGCTTAATATTACTTTACTTTGGTTCATTTTGCTTTCTTTGAATAAAAGTCATACAAGTTTACTTAAGACAGTTAATAAAGGTTATCTTTGCTTGAGACACTTAATTCATTTACTTGGTTCATTTTGCTTATTTAATAAAGTCATAAAGTTTACCAGTGATAGTTAAATAAAGTTATTCTTTGCTTAAGACACTTGGTCATTTTTTTACCTTAGTAAAAGTGTTGTTGAAAACTTTTAACAAATGGTTAAGCTTTGCATGTTGTGGGATAGATAAAGGATAGTTTGTAGGATAGTATAAACCTCCAGTGCAAGCATAGTGGACTGTATGCGTCCCCATCCCAGCTGCCACACATATGGCACCTTTGTTATGTCCTGATAAAGATCAATTTATCATGATCAACACATTTCTAAAATAAACAAAGCTCTTTATTAATGCCCTATTCACTTATACGATGCACGTGCGAGAGCGATTACCATGGCAACAATCTCAGTCAGTCTTATTGCGACAAGCTCAAGGAATCATTCGCATCAATCATCTATCATCCTATCTTGCAACTCTACTTGCCTCCAGCGTGTGTGGAGTTGCCACCAGTGTCTCAGGAGATTGCGCTGCTTCTTCCCCTTCACGTGAACTCTGTTGGGCCTGGTACATCCACAGATGTTCTAATAGTACCAATCCTTGCCTCCATTCCCCCAGGCTCCAGTCACCATTCCCCTTGTTGTATGTCCACAAGTCTGTTCTGCAAACACTGGGTAGCGGGTCCGCATTGAGATTGTGCAGGATCAGCAAGCTTCCACGATCTCCTCACATTCTGTGGCTCATCTGCCATGGTGTAGAAGATCTGGAACCTGTGGGCCAGGATTGCCAGAAGGCGGTTTCTCCACCCACCCGTCATGCCACTGGACAGCCTGTAGTTTGAAGATCCTCTCTTCATGTGCACGGTGAGGTATTTGAACTGTACGGCTTCATATGTAAGTTCTGAGGGAGAACGCGTCATTCACCAATAGATGAAGTAGGGCACATCTTGGTGTCATGGTAGGGTCTGGACCTGAAAAACCCATGATGAGGTTGCGTTTCCAGCCCATCCTTGAGGTCGACTTAGTGTTGTAAATTAACCTGGCCAATCTGAAGTTGACCCGTTTGCCTGAAGCATCGATGTTAGATAAACTTGTACCAGTATCAATGATGGCAAAGAGGATATACTGAAAAAGCCCTTGTAGTTGAAATAAGTAGACCCTGAGTTGGTGGAGCTTTGCAGGCCATTGTGCTTCCCATCTATGCTCCAAACGTGTTTGGGAAAGTTCGGATTACCACTCTCTCTCAAATTTTTCTCCAACCTTGTTCCGGGGTGGGGCACTGAAGAGCTCCTGCAGGTATTCTTCGATGATGGCCTGCAACCACTTCGCTGACCACAAAAAGCTGATGTGTTGTGCACCCTCTATGCATACTGCAGGTTTTGTACTGTGGTCCAGAGGCGCACGTTTGTCAAGTCAGTGCCACTTCAGTCCAGGGTCCAGGTTGCATGGAAGTTGGTGCTAGGCTTGTTCAACCTGGCGTCTCAGATGCTCTACAACTTTCGTCCAAACATGGCTGGTGCATCCTTCATGAAGTGACTGGAATGCACAAGGGCTCTTCATCCTCAGCTCCACCACAACTGGTCATTACCAGTCCCAAACTCCATTTCTTCTCCTGATCCATCCCTCAGATCCACATAGCTCTTGACGTTCTCCTTCTTCTCCTTGTGTATAAAAGGTGAAAAACAGTCTGAACAGGATTTGTTCTGGTTGAATGAATGATCACAGCGACCATACGGACGGTCATGATCCATGGTGGAGAACAATGGATGATGTGGAAGACCAAGACCAAGGGTGAAGAGTCTGTACCACCACAGCTGCTGCAAACTCATACTGAGATCCAGGTGATTTTTCTCCCCCTTTCTATAGGAAATAATTCAGTGTCCGCCAGGTGTCCTTCTATATACTCTAGACATACTGCAGACATCCTAAATATCCGAGATACATCCCAGATACAAACGTTTTGTCCGTTTTAATCATTTATATCCGAGATGCATCCACTTACATCCTTTCTATTTCTGTGCTACTAATGCTGTGTAGACGTTCCGTGCACCTTTCGTTTCCTCTCTCTTTCCGTTTTCAGCTGCAGCAGATGTGAGTTGAAGGGATGGCCAGAGGATGCAGAGAGGATACAGCGGATGTTCAACGGATGATAACAGACGTAGAACGTTTGTTGCCCTTATGTCGCGGATGTACTTAGTACGTGGCGGAAAGTTCATCCACTCACAAAGTTTTGTGCAGCTCAAAACTTCTTGCATGGATGAAATTTCAGTGAACAGATGCTCAAGGGATAGAGCGTATGAAACACGTATGCAGTGAGTACACAATGGATGCATAGCGTTTTGCAACGGATGGCAAGCTTTTTTTAATGTTTTACATCCTCTTTGCATCCGTAATGCAGTGGGACAGGGGCTTTAGTGAAGTGGTATTGATCTGGTAGATGACCCTCATTTTATTAAGGACCTGGGTGTACTCATCTCTTTATGTTCTAAAGTTCATTGTGACAGCATTGCTAAGAAAAAGCACTAAAAGTTGTGAATTTAATTTTATGAAGTTTTATTTCTGGAAATACTGTATTGCTAAAGTTTACAAAACATACATTAGGCCAATCTTAGAATATTGTTCAACTGTTTGGAATCCTTACCATATATCAGACATTAATACTATCAAAAGAGTTCAGAAGTGCTTTGCAAGAAGTCTTGCACTCTTCTGAGATTTTGGCACAATTCTCAGATTCAAGTCTTTTCTCTTATTGTGAAAGAGAATCATAAACATTCACACACAAATGAAATAATTCTACAATCTTTCTNAATCTTTCTGTAAAGATGGTCAAAATGTTATACTATTTATCTGACAAAATATGTCTGACAAAGAATATTGGAGTATAATGACAAGAAAGTCTGTGATCATTCTCTGGTTTTTTAATCTGGACAAAAATATAGCAGAGAAAATTCCCAAAAATGAATATTAGGAATTTGGAAACAATTGTTTCCACCTGTTGCTTTCATAAAATCTATTAAAAATAGTTGGAAAGAGAACAGTGGTTCTCTTTCAAAAAAATTTACTACCGGTTCTGTGGGCATGGCTTTGTGGGCGTGGCAGGGAAGTCAGAGGTGGTATTTGCTGGTTCTCTGAACTACTAAAAATTTCTACTCCGGTTCTCCAGAACTGGTCAGAACCTGCTGAATATCACCTCTGATTCCTTCTCACTTACAGGAAAGGCTTCCTCCTCTGAGATGGCATCTTTTGAAATTTACCTAGATTAAAACAATATAAAACAAACCTAGACTAAAACAATAACTGTATTGCAGTACAGTTGTAGCTGGAATTTCATTCTTTTTGAAAGTCTCATCTTTTTAGACAATTTGTATATATCAGCTCCAAAAACAAGTTATACTGAGTTCCCTGAATCAGTAGATGCAGCTTTCAGATTGTCTTACCTAAAGATATATTACTGTCAGGCTGTAAAAAATATGCTTGATGTTTGCAGAATCTGTATGGATTTTTGCCAGGTCTACTGCATAAGAATATCAAGTTTAAGGGACTGAAGTTTAGATTTTTTTTACATAGATAAATCATTCAGTCAATTACTCAACTATGAACTTTGCTAAGTTTCAATGAATGGAACATGTTAGATAATTAATTCATCTAATCTAATACAGGTATTGTCATCCTTCAGTCTCAAAAGACGATGGTATCGTGCTCTGAAAAGAGGTCTTAAAACAGCATCTAGTGTGGCTAAAAAGGCCAATTTGAGAGTGGCAATCCCTTCCACACTGAGGGCAGATACAGTCTGTCTCCTCTCCAGCCCCCAGATTTCTCTGGTTCTGGGACTGCCTCTTTGCCTCAGCCTGCCGAATGAATGTCTCTTCAAATTGGAGAAGGCCATGCTACGTCTTTAGCCTCTAAGCTGAACAATCAGAGGTCAAGGTTTCCCAGCTGTCAATGTCCATTCCCAAGGCCTTTAGATCCCTCTTGCAGATATCCTTATATCGCAGCTGTGGTCTCCTTCTAGGGTGCTTTCCTGGCACTAATTCTCCATACAGGAGGTCTTTCAGAATCTGCCCATCAGCCTTCCTCATGACATGCCCAAGCCAGTGTAGACGTTTCAATATTATATACATGCTAGAAATTATATGTGCTGTCTCCAACATATTCTTGGCATCACCAGGCATGACAAAGTTCCAAATAGCACAGTCTTGGAATATACTAGAATTTCTAGTACAGGTAGCCTTCAACTTAAACAATTCAACAATTGGTGGCCATTCAAGTTACAATGGCACTGAAAAAAGTAACTTATAACCATTTTGTGCACTTATATCTGTTGCAGTATTCCCATGGTCACGTGATCAAAATTCAGATAGTTGACAACTGGCTCATATTTATGACAGTTGCAGTGTCCTGGGGTCATGTGACCACCTTTTGCAACCTTCTGAGAAACTAACTTAATGGGGAAGCCAGTTTCCCTTAACAATTGTGTTACTCATTTAACAACTACAGTGATTCACTTAACAAGTGGTAAGGAAGGTCATAAAATAGAGTGAAATTCTCTTAAACAATTGTTTCACTTTGCAACAGGAATTTTGGGTTCGATTGTGGTCACAAGTCAAGGACTACCTGTACTGTTTGTTGCATATGACAACAGCTTTTCAAGAAGTGGCTAAAGGATACTTGAAATTTGAATGTATCAGAAATGCCAAAAATTATTCAGCTTCTTTATTTGTACTGAATTTGTACCTCCTTTATTTGTACTGAATTTGTACCTCCTTTATTTGTACTGAAATAGTGAATGCCAAGTCTTGATAGAAAATATTTCCATGAACAAAATGTATCTCATCAAAACATTCAACCTTGATTTGTAAAGTTATTATTTCAGGTTTGAAATTTATATAATAATATAATTCAAAAGATTGGGTAGGAAGCTTGCTGTATATTAGCATCAATATTTTAGTTACACTGAATTTTTCATTGGAACTTATTTTTTCCATGAATAATGAATGTAGCCTCATATTTATACACTGTTTATCTACCACTAGAGTGTGGTATTAAGATTATTTATTATATATAAGTCTGGTGTTCCTGATTTTTTTTTTCATGTTATAAAATATAGTTTTCTAATTACACATCCCATTATTTTTTTTTAGTGATTTTTCACTAAATCTTCCTTCTCCCAATTTCTGTATATTCCCAGTGCATTGTAATTTATATAATCCTCTTGTTCATCCTTCCAAGCTATGTTTTTGGGGAAAATTTATAATAGTGTGACAATATTGTTTTCAGGAGACAGAATATGAATTATGCAATTTCTAGAGTGTAACAACGGTCAAAAGAGAGTTTCTTTTGTTAGCTTTTGTTAGCATTCCATGTACTAGTTTCAACTACTTTTTAAATCTGTCACATGCAGGAGTGATCCAAACTTGGTGCCCTCTATAATCATAAGACTTGGTTGTCAGGAATTCAGAGTTTTGTGGTCTCAAAACATCTAGAGGTCATTAGGTTGTGGCAAGCTGTGCCAGATAATTGTTTTGCCTTAGTATTTTCAATCTACTTTTAACATGGTGGTCCTTTGGCACCTCATGGTCTCAGCTGCACAATCCGTGATTCTTAAAGTATGGACTCCAGGGGTTGAGTTTGAAATGTAGTCCTTTGTAGACCTATAACCCTTCCAAAGCAATAAGTTTAAAATTAGCACACCCAAGAGGATTGCTGAGAGAGTCAAATCCAGAGGACTACCGCCTGTCAAAGTAAACCTTCCAAAACTCGATGCTGTCATGATACATAAAGATTGAAATTGTTCATCACTTTTTTGCAAGTCCCATGGCACTAGTCTGACATTATTGATTTGTTGAGATGAATTTAAGTTTAAGCTGAACTCCAGTTCTTATGTCATTTAGACTGTCCCTGTTGTTGTATCCATGTTTGTATTGTATCAAAAGAGGAATTGTTTTTAATAAAAAGTTGCTGAAAAAGGGATGCCAAATAAATAAAATCTAACATTTTGGGAGGACTCCATATTTGAAAATTCTGGGATGCACAATGCTACAGTAGAAGGATCAATTTTCAACAAGTCAATAACATCAATCAATTTTAATTCACTCAATAATCAGTAAATTACATAAACCATAATTAAAAAAACATTGTTCAGACTTGCATCAGCTATTGCCTCATTTTCACTGTAATAACACATAATATAGTTAC
Source organism: Laticauda laticaudata (assembly GCA_004320025.1). NCBI lineage: Eukaryota > Metazoa > Chordata > Lepidosauria > Squamata > Elapidae > Laticauda > Laticauda laticaudata. The sequence goes on along the minus strand of BHFT01020394.1, from coordinate 55,664 downwards.
TATAGGGGTGAAATCTGGTGAAGGTCATTCACATAGTAACGATTCACAGCTGCATTGCTGAACTGTTTCTCTTTCCAGATCCACAGTCAACCAGGTTTTAGAATACCTATCTTGCAGAAGAAGGAAGGATATGATTTAGTTTTTTTAAATATTTTTTTCAGGGTAGATTGATGAGATAAGACAGACAGAAAAATAAAATTTCCAATTTCTGGGAATCTGTTTTAAACATTATTTTCAGAATTACCTTTGGTTGAATCATCTTCAATAGGTTGCTTGAATAAAGTGATATCTTTAAAAGTGCAAAGAAATAACACCACTTTGTCATGCTCATTTCTTATCGGTGCAATTTGCATGTAAAACCAGACAGGTGTTCCTGTAATTGAAAAATAAATAAATAAAGCACACATCACATCAAAAGGAGTATGAAAGCAGGCTCATCATCTTAATGATCACTTATTATGTTTACAATGAGCTGTTATTATAGCGAGAGGCATTTGAGTGCCACTGAATAGAATGGGAGAATTAGTCACTGAAAGAAATAGGACTAAACCATTCTTAACTGGGCAAACTGCTGTGGTAATATGTTTGATCTAAGAAATTGGCCTTAATTTAGAAATCTGCAAAAAGATGGGACTGAAAACACAGGCAGTAGCTGCACCCTTTTTCTCTTTCTTTTTTTGTTTCATTCTTGAAAGTTTGCTTCTACACAGGGGGATCTGGGAGAAGATTGAAAAACTTAAGATGGTGATCACAACCACACCATCCAGCTTTACTCAAAAGGAGCAATGCTTTGATTACATGTTGACAACTACCATCATCATTTTTGGGGGGAAATCCCCTCCTGTCCTTCACTCCCAGTGGATCTTCCTGCTTCCATATTTTATAGTCTGAGCCCCCTTTTCTTTAGTTGAAGTTGCTGTGTCTGTTGCCTGGCATACAGATTAGTGTGAGGTTGAAGGTGGGCCTCAAATATCTCTGTCCTAATTCTATGAATTTAAATACATAAAAAGATCACTGTGAAATTAAACTACATAATCTAAGCTAACCCAGCATTCTTTTTCTGATAGTCTTCCATGCAGATGCCAGTCGATGCTCAGAAGATGGGCTTCATCCCACCATCTGCTATTTAAACTAGGCTTCCATTCTGCTTCCCCTATAAAAATTTTGAATAATAACTTTTTTAATCCTCATCGACTATAATGGCATATTCTTATGACTTTTATTAGAAAGCAACAGAGAACATCGGCAAACCATTCTTTCTGGAACAAATGTACCCATTTCCTAAGCATTTTGAAAAAAATGTTCCATTATTTCAAACAAACCATCTTTAGCCAAAGGACAAGAGACCTGAAAATGATATAGGCCAAGAAACCAAAGTCCTGATTAACTATTTCAAAACTTAAACTATATATGAATATAAGCTTTACACTTTTTATAGACAACCAAAGTCAAAAAACACTGTTTCCTAGCCATGTTATATTTACTTATCATGTAGTGATTGCACATAGAGAACTTAGTAGAAACATTTATGGTCTGATGACTCAAAGGGAAGAGATGGATCAATGTCAACATCACTGCAACATTGCCCAGTGGTTTTTCACATTCAGATGCATTAATAGTTTTTTAAATGTTTTTTTCTCTCGCCTTTGTCCTGATATGAGCCACCATTCTTTCATTTTTCCAGCTTCTACCACTACCATCATTGCCAAATTTGGTTCTGTTGTGTAAGCAAGAGAATAATCCCAATCCAATTTCATATGTTTTCCAATATTGTGTTAGACTGGAGAGAACATGGAGAACACATAGTTCTGGACATTGCTGCCAGTTTCTTAATAGCTCTACTTTGGGTGGCATGATTTACAAGGGAAGGGTTTTAGGAATGAAACAATCAATTGCATTCTGAGCTGCTGTTCAACTACCTCTCTTGTTAGGGTGAATGGGTGAGGGAGGTGTTCCTGGTTATTTTCTCCTCTAAAAATCTGACTCATTTTTAGAGTCTTTCTTTTGCCAGCTCCCTTCCCAACCAATGTAGATTGGTTTCCTCCAGGGGCAGGATACGACAGGGTTAACTACTGGTTCAGGATTTATGAGCTCCCCTGCCTGCTGTGAGCCACAGGCCTGTTAATCGTCATTAGCATGCTGCCAGGCCAAGAAGCAGCCTTTGAAACAGCCCTTTTTTCTTGTTTTTTTAACTGCAGCTGTGCCTCGTTCGGCAGCTGAAGTTGAAAAATCAGGAAATAAAGATCAGTTAAGAGCCCGGGTGGGCAGGTGGGCAAAACCATCAGCAGACATAGAAGCAGTTCTATGTCTACTGCTCTTCAGAGCTACCAGTTCTACAGAGGTGGACAGAACCGGTAAAAACACACCCCTGGTTTCCTCCCAGCTGGTTCCAGCCAGACACCAAGGTTGCTGAATCCTGGGATGAATTAATGCCTCTGAGTTCTCAAAACATCTATGTGTGCAATTGTATTGGCTACCAGTGGACTGGTGAAGGGCATGGGGTTTGAATGGGGAAGAATAGCTTAACAGTTTATGTGGGAACTTCAGATTCCACCTGACTTCTCTACAGTCACTTTCTCTCAGTAAAAATTCCTTTTGATAACTAATTGTTTCAAGAGTACTGCTTTCCTGAGGAGATAGCTGAGGCAAGTCCTTACATCCCATTTGATTCTGTTTACAGACCATTATCCGTCTTGTAAGCAAACAGATAAGTTCCAACTCTCTTTACAGAAGTTTCTTTGAACATTCCATTGGAAGAAATAAAAAAGGAGGCAACTGTAAAAGGAGGCAACATATTGAGAGTCAAGATATAAGTTACACATTTATGTGTGTGAGAAAGGGCTGGTGCATATGTGACAGGAAGGAAGAGAGGGAGGGAGGGAGGGAAGAAGGAAGGTTGTTTTACCCTTTAATCTCAGCACTGCGGACAAAAGAACCCAATTTGGTGTAGTGGCTAAAGTGCAAGACTAAAAACCATGAAATTGTAAGTTCTAGTCTTTCTTTATAAGGATTACAGATTTAAATTTCACAAGCAACCTTGACAACCTGCAAATGCTTTGTTGAACTGCATTGCTGTGTAATTATCTCAAAATTGCAAAACTTTGAGAAGATCACTTGAGTAATTGCTGTGGAGTTATGAAGCACTCCATCAGATACTCTTGTCGGCTAAAAACAACAGCATTAGCCAATGAAATTGCATCACTATAAATCACATTAATCAAGAAGACAGCAACTAACATAATGCTAACCACTGAATTTTTACTGAAGCACAGTAAAAATTCTGGGTAGTGCCTTATCAAAATACAGGAAATATGACCTCTACAATTTCTGCAGATAGGACCTGATATGCTAATTCTTGCTTAGGTTATGGAAGGTTAACAGCCATACTTTGTAAGTAGGTTCAAAAATCAAGAAGGCACCCTAAGCAAGAATGTTACTCAAGAGCTAAGTTATTGTTCCAAGCAGTCACATCACTTAATTTCACATGAATGTTATTGTTCACAAGATAATGAAAAACAGTAACTGTATCATGTTCAAAATGTTTGTATCAAGGATTCTCAAGATGATGCAGTGTCTGTAGCAGTATTAATTAAAGAGTAGGAATGTGAGATGAAACCTAATTTTAGGACTATCCATAATGTTCCAACATAACTCTGGAACACCTCAAGCAATTTCAATCAAACATGATAGACAGATGATTTACCCTCTGGAAAAAAATACTATGAGGGTAAGATACCCCTAACACCCCTCGAGGGGGTGCCTTACAAAATCTTCTACTGTACAGCACAGTGGAGTTGCCATGGTAACAGTTTCACAATACTCCATAAAGAGGCTCCCTCTGACTTGCGACACTGCGCACGAGAGCTGCTATATCTAGAACTTCAGAGACAGTACAACAGCACGAGTCCCAACTTTTCCTGTCTCATACAGGATTGGGATAAATAAATACCCGGGCAAGGCCGGGTTATCAGCCAATATCAACAGTTTTATTTGGGTAGCTGGCTGGGGCGTGTTTGGGCCAGAGGTATTATGGGGGGTCTGTTTGTGTCCAGGTGCTTGCTGGATTGTAGTATAGAGATTTGTTTCTTTGTGAATGCAGGCTTCCAGATGATTGATAGTCTGGTGGAGTCATCTCTTGTATTCATACTAAAACCTAGCTTCCCAAAAAATTCACAGATAATTATTACAAGAACCAAGAAACCAATCTTGCACTAAAAACCATGCACAAAATACCACAATGTTGCCAACCAAATCAATGACACAGCAACTCCAAAAACCAATAAAAACAGACCGTAGTCTCCCAGCTAATCAGGATGGAGGAAAAACCCATTCAAATAAAGCAGAAAGCCCAGCACCAAATTCCAAACAAGTCACGTAAGTTGGACTGTGAGTGACTCACAAGACAGACGAACACTATTACAGAAGGGACCGATGATGGCATTATGAGATCTGCCGAAACGTTGCTTTACAACTTTTAAAAGCACAACATATTTAAATGACGTGGGAAAATACGCCGACCAAAAGCTGAATACCATACATTATAAAATACTCCGCAAAACGTAAGAAAAACCGACATATATATATATATATATTGTGCTGAGCTCCTTCGGGTATTTATCCACGTCATTGGTTAGTTTCTGGTTAAAGTGAGCCATGGTCTTTTTTTTGGTTTTTAAAAAAGTGGTCTTATTGTTCAAGGGGGGGGGCCAACGGGGTTTCACAGGCCCGCCCCGGGCAAGGGGGGAGGAAATTTTTTTTCCATCTGCCATCATCAGCGCTTCTGAAATGGAAGTGGTCTCACTTCCTCTGTTCAAATTTTAGGCTGGTCTTCTTTCTGACTAACTTATGGGCTAAGTACATCGTATGACACATTTGTTGATTTTGGCCCATAAAAGAAAACCTAAAACAATTTCCTAAAACACACCTAAACAACACACACCCCAAAATCAAGTTTCACCATGAAACGGAAATAAACCAAAACAAACTACCTATTTCCTAAGATGTTACTAATCTACAAATAACAGATGGGCCACACTGGGACACACCATTTATACCAAAAGAAACCACACACCAACCTGACTAACACCCGAATCCGCATACCACCATCCAGCACAGATAAATTCGGCAAGACTACTAATTACCAGAACCAACGCCTGGCAGATAAGACACATATAAAGACGTGAACTATGCACCCTGAAACTGAGTATTGGACACCAATGGTCTTTCCACAAAAACAAAATCACCAGCTTGATCACAAAAACACCACCAAACATAACAGAGACCTAGAAGACCAACCAGACCTATGGAACAGGCTGTCTTGCCCTACATTAAGGAGGTACTACAGATAAAAATCAGTAGCATTACTACACAGGCATCACATTCAAGGACTGCCTTCAAACAGACAAAAAAAAATAAGCAGCCATCCTGAGGAACCCCAAAGGACAAAATTGACCTGGGAAAAACCAAGGCATATACGAAATTTCCCTGTACATCATGCCCGGCACATACATTGGACAGACCAATAGAAGAATAGCTACGCCTAGATGAAACACAAAAAAATGCAAGTAAAAAAGCTGGACACACCTCCTCACTTTAGTTTCCAACACAGTGAAACCACAGGTTTCACAACATCAACTCAATGGCACAAAAACCCTAGCCACTATAGAAAACCCCAGCCACAGGAAATCATCAGAGAAAGCCATAGGATTGAAAAAAGACCTGACAGCATGAATAGAAGAGATGATTCCAGCAGGACTGTCAATCATTTGGAAGCCTCACTCTTCAAATAGAAAGATCTCCACAACCACAAAACAGACCAAAACACCTGGAGCACAGACAGACTCCCTCTGATGAGACCTCCAAAACTCAAACCAACCCCCACACCTGAGCCACAGGACAGACTTCCTCTGATGCCTCCAATCAAAAAACACCCCCCCACCAGGACCCAGGTGATACCCAGCTTGCTGATGAAGAGAGCCTTCCTTTCACACGAAGCCAGCAGCATTGGAAAAAGCTTCCAAACCAAGAACAGAAGTGCTGCCACCAATCAAAGCCACAAAAACAGACAGAAGAAAACCAGAACACCAAATCAATCAAACTCAAGTCAATTGACACAGACCCAGGGTTAATAGCAATCAGAAGAGGACCAGGCCTCAAATTTGAAACAGAGGAAGTGAGACCACACTTTCATTCAGAAAGCCTTGATGTGGCAGATGAGATTCTGCTGAAACTTGCTTACAACTAACAAAGAAAACTACAATTGAAGCTACAACTTTTAACAGAACTACAATTGACGTGGGATAATTACCGAAGGAAGCTAAAACAGCACAAATTAAGTACCCGCGAGAGCTAAAAACAAAATCTACCTCTCGGGGAGGTAAATAAAACAGCCAGATTTCAAAGAGCTATGAGAAGCTGGAAGTTTAAAGAGGCAGGAATAACTATGTGACCTAAATTCCTATGCAGCTGCAGAGACAACAGTGTAACACCAACCTGCTGTTCAAATTTAAACATTCATAAGCACACAGCAAGCTAACCAAACGGGTATCCTGGAAAAAGAACAGAATTGGCTCTACCTCAGAAATGAGTTCACAGGTAAAAGATTCAATTAGATCAGTTTAAACAAAGATTTTCTAGCACGTTAACCACTGGAATTGACAGCAAAATTCCACCCTCTACTTTGGGGAATAGGAATCAAACAACTTTACGAACTTAGGAGGAGCTGAATAGACTAAAGCACTTAAAAAATGATTAACTCACAAAGAAGAAACTAAAAAAAAATTTAGAAAAGACAAGAAAAAAATTTCCCAATAACCCACCACAACACCTGAAACAATTAGTATTACAACGTTTCCAAAAGAGAAACTTCAACAAAAACGAAAACAGGATGTCCTTATCCAAAGGATTTAATATATGCCATAGAGCATACCCAAAAAAATCCCACAGATCCATTCATAGTGCAGGTAGAATCCAGCCTAACCAAATTAAATACTGGATGAAGCTGACAGGAAATAAGACCACCAGGTCACTCACATCTTATGCAACAAAAACGAACCACCAAAAATAATTGGCAAAAGATGATTCACAGCGTTACAAACCTGAAAAATGAATTAACAGCAAATAATTACTCCCCAGCAGACAAAGAAATTGCCACAGTAGTAATGGACAGAAAAAAAAAAAAGACTATGAAACAAAATTGACAGACCTACTCCAAGACTCCAACAATTTACAAAACTTCATAAACACAGACCCAACACATATCATGGAAAAATTAACAAGAGAAATTAATTAAAAACCCCCCCCCGCCAACATAAAGCAAAAGGAAAATCCAAACAGACTGATCTATCCCAAGAGAAAAATCTTTAGATGCCCCAATTTATGGCCTCCCAAAAATACACAAAGAAGGGCATACCTCTCAGGACCCATAGGTCAGCTCCATAGGAGCACCATTACAAAACCTAAGCTAAATACTTAGCAAACAACTACAAAGCCCCATGCTGAACCGCAGCTTCATATGTACAACTTCATACACTTTTCTTTAAATAATCAAAGAAAGCTACACGGTAGAACAAGAAGATCTGGCTTTGTAGTTTTGACGTTGGTTTTTCACTATTCACTCAAGTCCCGATTTAAAAGAAACTCTTGGAATCATCAAAATAAATACAACCAGCTAAAGACTCCATGGAACTAACAGAAACCCCCCCCCCACTGCCTAACCCAACACATATTTCATTACAAAGGACAAGACACAAGCCAAATTGGAAGGAGCCCCTATGGATCCACACTTGTCACCCGTCATTGCAAAACCTGTTCATGAAGAATTCGAATTTCCAGAGCCCTGGCTAATTGGCACCCACAAAACCCAAACTATGGCTAAAATACATCCAGATGGGACACATTTTGTGATTTGGCCCCATGAAAAAGCAAAAAAACCTAAACAATTTCCTAAACACACCTAAACAACACCCACACCCCAAATCAAGTTCACCATGGAAACGGAAAATAAACAAACAACACCATTCCTAGATGTTACTAATCTACAAAAGAAACAGATGGCACACTGGGACCACCACCATATACAAAAGAAAACACACCACAACCGCTACCTCAAACGCCCCAATCCCACACCACCAGGAACAGATAAATTCTGTGGCGAAGACACTAATTACCAGAACCAAAACGCCTGGCAGATAAAGACACATTATAAAGACTTGAACTATGCACCCTGACTGAGGTATTGACAAGCCAATGGCTTCCACAAAAACAAAATCAACCAGCTTGCATCCACAAAAAAACACACAAAACTAAACAGAGACCTAGAAGACCAACAGAACCTATTGGAACAGCTGTTCTTTTGCCCTACATAAGAGGTACTACAGATAAAATTCAGTAAGATACTTACACAGGCATTCACATCAAGACTGCTTCAAAAACAGACAAAAAAATAGCAAAGCCATCCTTGAGGAACCCCAAAGACAAAATTGACCTGGAAAAAACCAGGGCAATATACGAATTTTCCCTTGTTACATCATTGCCCGGCCACATTACATTTGGACAGACCAATAGAAGAATAGTACCCGCCTAGCATGAACACAAAAATGCCCAGTTAAAAAGCTGGAACACACCTTCCTTCAATAGTCCAAAACACGTTGAAAACCACAGGTCAAACATTCAACTTCAATGGCACCAAAACCCTAGCCACTATAGAAAACCCCAAGGCCACAGGACCATATCAGAGAAAGCCAGTTGAGATGATTGAAAAAAAGACCCTGACAGGCAATGAATAGAAAGAATGATTCCAGCAGTACTGTCAATCATTTTGAAGGCCTGCACTCTCAAATAGAAAGATTTCTCCACACCACAAACACGACAAACCACCTGGAAGCACAGACAGGACTCCCTTCTGGATTGGCCTCCACTCAAACACCCCACACTGAGCACAGACAGGACTCCCCTCTGATTGGCCTCCAACTCAAACACCCCCCCACCATGGCACCCAGGTGATACCCGCTTGGATGAAGGAGCAGCCGTTCCTTTCACACGAAAGCCAGGCAGCATTGAAAGCTCCAACACAAGAACAGGAGTGCTGCCAGCCAATTCAAAGCCACAAAAACAGACCAGAAGAAACACAGGGAAACACCCAATCTAATCCAAAACTCCAAGTCCAATAACACAGGACCCAGGTTTAATAGCAATCAGAAGAGACCAGCCTTCCAATTTGAAAACAGAGGAAGTGAGACACACTTCCATCAGAAGCCTTGATGAGGATGGCAGATGAGATTCTGCTGAAACGCTTGCTACAACTTAACAGAACTACCAATGAGCTACAACTTTAAACAGAACTACAATGACGTGGGATTAATACCCGAAGGAGCTAAACAGGCAAACATATATATATTATATATTATATATTATATATATATATTATATATATTATAATATTATATTATATATATATAATTAATATATATATATATATATATATATATGTAGGCTCAGGTTGTTCGGGTCTTTTCCCATGTAGATTAAGGAGTATCTTGGCCAACGTTTCAGCGACGGTCCCACTCGCCATCCTAGGCTGGTTGCTTTTGGCTTCATGCCAGTGCCAAGTAGTTGTGTTATTGGAGCTTTGCCATTCTCACTATAAAATTTTACTGGTTGGGTGGGATTGGTGTGTGTTGCTGGGCTGGGTTGGCTTTGCGCTGCTGCCTTCTTGATTGTTGATGAGTTGATGGTGCGTATAATGGGCTGTGTGATTGCCTTGTGAGTTTTGTTGTGGATATTCCTGGATCTGTGCTGTAATTCTCCTGGTTTGTTTGTTTTGTAGGATCTTTCCATTAGCCTCTCTGTGTTTAACAGCTTGGGTAATGGGTTGTGTGATGGGCTTGCAAGTTCTTTTGTTGTGGTATCCTGGGTCCTGCGTTGTAATCTCCTGGGTTGTTTGTGTTTTGATCTCTTTTCCAAGATGCTCTTAATCTTACATGGGAAAAGACCTGAACACACCTAGACCTACATACCTGTACCTGTGAAAATCTATGAAAACATATATATGGATCTTTGGTTATTCGGGTTTTCTCCCACGTAAAATTGGAAGTATCCTGGTGACGTTTCGACAAAATCTCATTCATCATCTTCAGGTTTGTGTCTTCTGAATAACTAAAGATCCCAAATAACCAAAACTCAAATAACCAAAGATCCATATACAAATACCTGCGAAAACCTCAGAAAACATAGCTATATATAAATTCTTCCTGCTTCAGCTGAAGTGTAGTTTTGCAGTATAATTCTTTCCAAAGAATACTTCTAATTATTGGTATAGAAAAAGAACTGGAAGTATTTTATTAACTGATTCTTACCATTAGAAATTAGTGTTTGAAGAAGACATACCATTTCCGCTAGTCTGGTAACAGAAGTAGATTTTCCAAAGTATTCTCTGGAGAACTGGTAGTGTTTAAAAGGAAGCCATTGTCATTTCATTTGGAAATGCCTTATTGATTTTGTGGGACTATTTTGGAGAAAGAATTATTTAAATGTTGCAGACTCTGATTCAAAAAAGCTGGATGTATGTTTAGTGGCCCCACAAACAGTGATTTCCCCCCCCCCCCNCCCCACAAACAGTGATTTCCCCCCCCCCCCCGCCAAGAACAGAAGTCAGTTCTGGTGAGAGATGGTGGTGGGGTAGTAGCGAAAAAACTCATCTTGATTATCTCTATTTACAACTGAAGATTTTCAAAACGTAAAAGAACAAACTGTACATAGTGTTCTAAAAGTTGCTAGCTCTTCTTTATTTTAAATGACAGGTTTTTATTTCTGGGGAACTAGTCATAAATTCCTTTCCTTTTACTGTCACTGAAGTTTGAGGACTAGTGTCATCCAAAATTCAGTATGTTGGCAGGCCAGTAAAGCATTGTCCTCTTGCTCAACTGAGGTTTCTTCTTCCCTTTGTAAATTAGCCATAACGTGCTCACCAAAAGTATCATTTCCAACACACCTGGGGTTGATGTAGCAACTACACCTCTCTGAATGTCCAGTTCTTGACAAATCCAATCGCTGTTTTTCCTTTCAGCACTTACCAGAGAAAATTGCGTTTCTACAGATTTCTACATCTTGTACAAATTTCTACATCTGCTGGAATTTATTAATTCAGAGATTATATGTATTTAAAATTATTTATAGTAATTTTAATTCACATATTTACTTCAGCTTATTTTCTGTCATTTAATGAAGAATATATATTATATTCTTATAATATTATATCTGAATAAGTCTGAAAATCTGAATTTTTACAGCAATGAAGGCTTACAAAGATAAAACACCTCAATGTGACCCTGGGTTTTTCAAGGATTTCTACAGTTGTTTAAAACTACATTTAACCAGAATAAACACAGAGGACAGAAGAATAGCAGAGCTCAATGATAATGGATCTATTTGCATGCACAAGAACCAAGTTGATGTTTCCCATTGCCTTTTTCCAGAATGTTTCATTTTAAGTAGCCTGAGACCATGCCCTGTTTCTTTTACCATGATTTATGGTTACAATGTTCTTTCTTAGATTTATTACTATAGTATCCATAAGTAGCAAAAATATAGGGTTTGGATAGAAATATAAGCAAGAAAAACTTTTGATCAGGGCATGCCATACTAATATCCCCCAGTCCAATTTTCCTTCCAAAATCAGTCAGCTTTCAATGATCATTAATCAATCTTTACAGTGCTTTTTGCCTGCCTTCCTTCCTTCCTTTCTTTCTCCCAAATACTTTTTTAAACATTTCTGTAAACTTTCGTTTATCGCAATGGTATCTCCCTCTTGTGTGCATTCTCTATTAATATCAACAATAAGTATGTTACCTAACATATATGACCATTTCAAAGGCAACCAAAGTTCCCACAGTTTCATATACGTACTGTTCTTCTTATACAAAAGGACTTCAAAGCAATTTGATTCGTAGTTGTCAAATGTCTGTCTAACTTTTTCAATCGTTTTCTTATCTGTGAGTTCCCCATACATAAAACTGGAGAAATAAAAGAGAGAAGAAAAATAATTTGCTTCATGGTCAAAAAAAGACAATCTGACATCCTGACAGACATATTTATGTTTTACATTGCAACATAATTGCAGCCAGGTATCCTTAACTGTGATTTATACTTTTGTGTGATTCATCATTTATAGTGGCAAAATTGTTATGAAAGCCCCTAAAAGCAAATGTAGGTAGCAGAATTCTTTGATGCAGGAAAGATTTATATCACTTAATGGACCAGATATTCTGGGCATAGGAAGAAAGGGAGAAAGGGAGGAGGGAAGGGAGGCAGGCAAGAAAGAAAGAAAGAAAGAAAGAAAGAAAGAAAGAAAGAAAGAAAGAAAGAAAGAAAGAAAGAAAGAAAGAAAGAAAGAAAGAAAGAAAGAAAGAAAGAAAGAAAGAAAAGGAGGAAGGGGAAGGAAGGAAACATTTTCTCACCACACCTTTCATTGTAAATACAGGATTCAGAATGCTACATTTTACTAACTGTACATTGATTTTTTTAACCCTGCATTTTCACTGTTAAGAACTAAAGCAGAATATTTACAACAAATATTTTAAATACAATTAGAACTGCCTCAAATACTGCATGTTTAAAGTCATAAGACAGTTTAAAAAATTCTATGATGCAGAGCATCAAGAGCAAAGCAGACAAAAAAGCAGAGCAGTACAAATTTAACACAAAGTCTCAGTGATGGATATGTCTTACACTGGCACCCAAAGCTTACAAAACTATGTGTCAAACATAACACAACAGCAAGAAAATTTCAAACCACTACACATATTTTTTTTTTAAAAAAAAAAGCTTCATCCTGCGAAATGGCACAATTTGGAAAACAGATATTTTAAAAATTAGTAGGAAATTCCAACTAATTCATTCTGATGTTTAATTTTCTTTGGTCAATATCACAAAACAGCCTAGAACTGCATAACAGCAGCACATAAGTACAGGCAAGTAAATAATTAAAAGATAGCAATAGCAATCACACTTAGACTTATATAAGATTCACAGTGCTTTACAGCAGTCTCTGGTTGGTTTACAGAGTCAGCATATTGTCCCAAGTAATCTGGGGATTCTATCAATCTTGGAAGGGTGGAAGGCTGAGTCAACATTGCGCCCATCAGGATCAAACTCCTGGCTATAGGCAGAATTAGTCTACAATACTGCATTCTAATCACTACAACACTTTTCTCAACTATGTATTCAAGAGCAAAAAAAAAAAAGAACTTCATTTCATCAAATAACTTAAGCCTTGCTAATTGAATTTCCACTCATTTAGATGAATCTGCTTGAGGATAATTGCGGCTAACTTAAATGTCATTGAATAGCTCCAACTTCTTTCTTTTCTGTTTTTTTAAATTTGTCTCACTTTTTCTCTCTTTAATTTTTTTTCTCTTTGTTTTTAATCTATGGAAATCATAATTGTGTCCTCTGTGACCTTTCCTGGTTATTTCCCTACAGATTATTCTGGAACAATAATGCACCAGCAGAAAGCTCTGGTAGACACTAAAACCAGTTCTCTATTTGTGGTCTCTTCACTATTACCTGAATGTGGACCCCAGAAGCTATAAATGGAGACACTGAAAAAATATGACCTTCTTGATTTCTTCCTCTATCCATTTCTTTTCAGAATAGAGGGAAATGAAAACCAATGAGCTTCATTTAGTTCATTATGAAATGCATGGACATTAAAAAGTAATATAATTGGTTTCTGAGCAACTATTTCTTATATCAATCTTCCCCAATTTGACATCTTCCAGATATATTTGCTGCTTAGAAATTATTACCGTGTTTCTCACAAAATAAGGCCGGGCCTTATTTATTTGAGCCCCCCAAAAACGGTTAGGACGTCTTTTCAGGGGTTAATTAATTTCTTTTCCCCACACCACACCACAACACCGTGCCATTCTCCAACCAACAGCATCTGAGTTGCTCCCCGCTTTTCCCCCATCCACGTAACAACAGGAAAAAAAAAGATTTTGCACGGTACCTGGATGGCGCTTGTGCGCTGCCCAAAATTTTTGGTTTAATCTGGAAGTAGGCTGATGTGGGCGTGAGAAGAGACCGACGATCATCTCTGCCTTCCGCTACCCTTGGTGCTTCCAGCCCTCGGGCCCTCTGCAAGTTTGCAAAAGTCCCAGTGCGCAGCCCGTTCCTCATTCCAAGCACCCAGGCCGAGCTGCAGCTGTCCCTCTCTCACAGGGCCATCTCCAATAACGCAGCAGCAGGAACCGTGGAGCATTTTTAGCCCACTTCTCAGTGGGAGCCACCTCCATGACTTCCACAAGTTCCCGCCGCTTGCATGCCGCTGTTATTTGGAGACGGTGCTAATGAGAGAGGGACAACTTGCAGCTTGGCCTGCGGTGCTTGAATGCAGGAACGGGCTGCACACCGGGACTTGGCAAACTTGCAGACGGGAGCCCAAGGGTGGAGCATCAAGGTTAGCAGCACAGAGACGCTCACTCAGCTCTTCTTATGCCACCCCAGCTGCTCAGGAATTAACCAAAAACACAGTGTGAGGTGCTCCCAGGTCAAAATCTTTTTTTCCTGTTACAGGGACGGGGGGAAAAGCGGGAGTGACGGCAGAGCTGTTTGCTGCGAGACGCGCAGGTGAAGAGAGAGGCGCCGAGCCTGGTGGGAACCATGGAAGCTTACAGCAGCCTGAGAGGCAGCTGAAATGCTTCTGGACATCCACACCGATGCTTGCCGTCCTGTTATCTGGGTAAGGAAGGGGTAAGGAACCCTCGTGTCCACCTTTGTGTTAGGAAGCGGTTGATGGTGAGGCATAGGTGCCCGCGGGCACTCCTAATTGGCAAGTTCCCCCCTGCCTTCCTCCCCCACCCCCGCAATTTCAACATGTTTTAAAACTAGGCTTAATTTCATTTTATGCCTAGAAAACATGCTGGGTCTTCCTATTGGGGGAGGCCATCAACATTTTTTGTCTCTGAAGATGTTCTTTTAGGGTTTAATTCCCTTGGGGGCGTGATTAGTTTGGGAAAGAGCAATTTGGAGAAACACGGTACTATCTGAATATTTTAAGGGCTTTGGAAGTTGCTCTGAGAAAACTTTTATTTTAAGGAATACTCATCAATTTTATATAATAATCACAGTAATGAGATAAATCCCAAATATTCTCAGATAGCATAATTGTTGAATTACCACATCCAGAGAGCCCCAGGTTGAAAAAACTTTATTGTGATGATTATGAATTTCCACAAAGATCTGCAGTGAACCAAACAAGGTAATCCATTGAGACTCACCTGCAAGTGCTACTTTTCTGCATGACGTCAGCTCGATGGTATCCAGAGAGTTTACAGAAACCGTCATTACTATAAACTACAGGCCAGTCCACAATCTGAGCATTGCCCAATAAAAAACTTGATTCTAAAGTGAAAGAAAACAAAACAAAGTCAATTTCTCATATAAAGAAATCTTCCAGTTATTGAAGGTTGCATTCTACAACAATGTTTCTTAAGTCCAGCAACTTTAAGATGTGTGAACTTCAACTCCCACATTTCTTAAAGTTGCAGAGGTAGAGAAATACTGGTCTACATCCTTGTTTTTGATACCATTATATAACAATGGAAAATAGTATTAGAAGAAGTGAAATAGCAACAGCACTTACTTACATACTGCTTCAAAGTGCTTTACAGCCTCTCTAAATGGTTTGCAGACTCAGCATATTGCCCCTAATAATGTGGATCCTCATTTACCGATCTCAGAAGGATGGAAGGCTGAGTCAACATTGAGCCAGGATTGAACTGCTGGCATTCGGCAGATACTGCATTCTAACCACTGCACCATCACATTTTCCATGATAAAATGTCACAACGTAAAATGCTTCTGTTCAGAGTTCAGGCTACCTGCTGTGTACTCCTTCCCTTCCCTTCTCATCTCATTTTTCCATTCCCATCTCCATCAGCCCATCAACATTTTTTTGTCTCTGAAGATGCTCTTTTAGGGTTTAATTCCCTTGGGGGTGGTGATTAGTTTGGGAAAGAGCAATATTTTTTTTGCTTATCCCTTCTTTTTATGTATGGAAAAGGCCATTAGGTCTACACATGAATTAGAATTTAACAGATAAATTTGTTATCAGTCCATTCTGTTGGGTGATATTAAGATGTTTGTGAGCATAGCTATGAACTATGAAGTAACTGTTCCCAGCAGCTGCCTATTAGAGGAAAAGATTAACATAACAGTTTTGAAGAATGAAATAAAACAGGGCAGCAACAGCAAAAAATAAAACATTCCTGTTTGATCATTTGACTTAATGCCATCAAGTTGATCACAAAGGTAGATTTTCTCCATGGTGATCTGTCCCTAACCTGATCCTTCAAATTTTCCAATGGTGTACCCATCCTTATGGTAATTCAGTTCATTCATCCTGCCACCTTTCTTCTGTTTTCTTCTGCTTTCCCACTGTTAGAGCCTTTTCCAAAGAACTAGGTCTCCATATAATGTGTCTGAAGTTGGGTAATTTGAGCCTGATCATTTGTGCCTTAGGTGAGAAATTTGGGTTGATTTGTTCTCTAATCCATTTGTTTGTTGTCTGGGCTGTCCATGGTATTCTCAGGAGTTACACCAAATTTCAAAAGGATCTCTAATTAATCAAAACAAAATATTTTGAAGGTGGAAAGGAAAAACATAGAAGCATGATGGCTAACTAAATCTCTGGATCATTCTGAGAAAGGAAGTGATCTCATGAGCCCTTGGAAGGGCTCTTTAAAGCTTCAGGGCTTTAAAGAGGGCTCTTTAAAGCACTTTAAAGGGCTCTTTAAAGCACTTTAAAGGGCTCTTTAAAGCATTTTAAAGCTTCATCATATGAATGAACAGGGAAGAAATGAAAGTGGGAAGTGTGTGGGAATACAGGTAGTCCTCAACTTATGGGCACAATTGAGCCTAAAATTTCTGTTGCTAAGTGAGACATTTGTTAAGGGAGTTTTGCCCCATTGTATAACCATTCTTGCCACAGTGGTTAAATGGATCACTGCCATTGTTAAGTGAATCTGGTTTCCCTATTGGCTTTGCTTATCAAAAGGTCAGAAAAGGAGATCACATGGCCCTGGGACACTGCAACCATTGTAAATAGGAGTCAGCTGCCAAGCATCCATATTTTGAACTCATGACCATGGGAATGCTGAGACAGTTGTAAGTGTGAAAAACAGTCATAAGTCACTTTTTTCAGTGCCATTGTAACTTTGAATGACCAAATGGACTATGGTAAGTCAAGGGCTACCTGTATATTATTGAGAACTGGACCTCTCATATAAATGGCTCTTAATTCCTGAACTCAGGGGTCAGCAACCTCAAACACCCAAAGAGCCATTGGAACCTATTTCCCACAGAAAACAAAACATTGGGAACCACAAAACCTGTCCCATGCTTGACTATTTCCTGAACGGCCACAAAACTAGCATATGTAGTTGAATTAAACATTCTGTTTTCCTCTGAAACTTTTCTTTTCTTGGATTTACCCATGGTTGGCCTACTAGGAGTTGAAAAACTCAATAAATTGAATGTTGGTAGGTGTCACACACATTGACGGTTGTGACACACATTTTGAGCAACAGAAAGCCGCAGCAGAGGGATGAAAAAGCTGCATGCAGCTCCAGAGCCATGGGTTGCTGACCTCTGCCTTAACCAAATATAGTTGGAACAAGGCCTTCTGTG
Source organism: Laticauda laticaudata (assembly GCA_004320025.1). Lineage (NCBI taxonomy): Eukaryota > Metazoa > Chordata > Lepidosauria > Squamata > Elapidae > Laticauda > Laticauda laticaudata. The sequence goes on along the minus strand of BHFT01020394.1, from coordinate 37,976 downwards.
TTTTGTTCTTTTTCATTGAGGTATTTTGCTCCCAGAGGAATGTCCCTTTGCTGGTCTTTAGGAAGCAGGACTTGGATGTTTCTTCCCTAAGATTTCTTTTCATGTTTGAAGCATAGCCAACTCTTCTCCTTTTTGCTTCATGTTGCATTTCCTGTCTTATTTTAAAACTGTTGCTTTTTACTGGGATTTAATTAGTCATTTTTAAAATGTTGGTTTTTTGTAAGTTGCCCTCAGAGATTCTTGGGGAAAAAAGAAAAAAGCAGCTAGTGTGTGAAATTAGAATAAATGAATAAAATAAAAATAACTATGTCAGATCATCAGTAAAGGGAAGTCCAGGGGGAGAGGCCTGCTTTTAAAAAGTTGTACTGGTTTGAACTAATTAAACCAGCCTTGGTTTTTGTTTTTTCCTTTGTTTCTTTCTCTCTATATATAGCAGAACAAAGCATCTATATATGCAGATGTAGCAATGAAGTTATCTAGGCCCAGTGCTTCAGATTTCATACTGCCTGCTTTCCATTCAGGACTATTTTCCTGTGTCCTCTTATTGGAGAAACCAGTACATACAAGAATTATTTATTGTTTCAAGAAAAGATGGGTTATGCTTTTGAAAATGTCCCAAACTATGTGTAAGGACCATTTTGAAAAGCCTGTGTAGAGATTCTCAGTCATCCAGGTCATGGTTGTCCCAAAGGTGTTTTTCCAGGAGGTAACTGGACTTCCTTGTTTTTTCTTTGAAGACTTTTGCTTCTCATCCAAGAAGCTTTTTCAATTCTGACAGGATAGTGGGGATAGTCAGAGTTGAAGAAGCTTCTTGGATGAGAAGTGAAACATCTTCAAAGAAAAACAAGAAAGTCCAGTTGCCTCCTGGAAAAACACCTTTGGGACAGCCATGACCTGGATGACTGAGAATCTCTACACAGACTTTTCAAAATGGTCCTTACACATAGTTTTTGCACTAAAAATCAACTTTGCACTCAAATAAGACCACTAGTTGCTTTTCTCAGATGTTCTTAAACCTTGGAGCATGGGGTGCAATCAGATATTTCTTTATTGCAGTTCTTTAACTACTTTAATACACATCTCGGGAAGGCTAAATTGCCCTCTACTACTATACAAATTACAGGACAAATAATATCTTAAATAAGATTGAGAAAGCATGTTGAACATGATTTATGGAATTCTTACCAAACTCTTAGTAATAACTCTGCTTTGAAGGTTCTGTGATCTAAAGGGAGGAGGAGCTGACAGTGGCAGAATCAGCAACATCCCAAGGCCAACTCCCTCTCCCCTAGGAATGCCCTGAAAAAATATTTTGAGAATTTTATTTTCTATAGTTTCTAGCTGGATCTGGTCCATTTTCAAACTTTCCTTTTACCAGTTTCTCCCTCCACAGAAATTTTGGTTCCATTCCATTATGAGGATAAAGTTATAGAAACTTCCAAGCCTTTTTAGGTTTTTTTTCTTACATTCTCTTGAGTTAGAAATAATAAAAAGGGCTTGAAAAATCTAATTTAGCATTTCCATAAGGTGGACGCCTTCCAGATTTTGGTCTACAATATCCAAAATTCCAGAGCCAGTGTAGCCCTGCTGAGATTTCTGAAAGATAAGTTCACACACCTAGTAAGTGTGGAAGTTGCATTAAATTAATCCAGTTCTACTATTTTCAAGAGAACTAGCTTAGGAAAAGCACTAATAATTACCAAGCCAGCTCATTCTTTTAAAGATGAAGAAACAGAAGAAATAAGTCCATTGGAAATCAGTTAGAAAGAAAAATCAACATTTAGAAGGTAAATGAATAGAAATGCTTTGAAAAATTAACTACCAGAAGATATTTCCTTAAAGTATAATCAGTGGTTTATACAATGTGAATTCTTTTTCTACTGATTTGTTCTGCCTTCAGCTATGGAGAAGAAGCTGCAGTTTAGCATTTCTGTTGCCTTGCCTCCTTCCAAAAATGCTAGAAATGATGTTTTGTCAAGAACTAATGACATGTTAAAGGCATTGTTCATTGAGAAAAAAAGATAGATCACTGCCTCTTTCTTTTCAATTATTCTTGAGATGAGACACAGAAGCCCCCTAGATGTCAGGCTGAAGCTCCATCACCACAATTGGCTTTATTTTAAAAAAAGGACATAAATAAAATTGTATCACCATTTGCTAAAATGTTTTCCAGGATCCAAAACTTTTAAGAATTTCTCTGACCCTTCAGAATATAACCCTCAATGAACACTATTTTCATGATAAAACTGGTCTACAAATTACAGGGACAATTTCAATAGAGGAAGCCAGAATATCTAGTATTCAGAAGCATTATATTTGTCATGCTGAATAGTCTTTTATGACCAACTAAGCTTCCATGAATTGGCTTTAAAAAACATCATGATGGCTGGGGATGGATTCATGTAAACAGAATCATGGAGAAGTGTTAGCTAGGCCCACATCCTCCTCTGCATAGTGTCTCCCAACCCATTAAGTTGGACAAAGAGGCAAACAGTAGAAAAATTGCTGCATTTATGTGGTTCTTCCATGTTTTAGAACAGGAGCTCTCAGTTTTCAAAGCCTTGGATGAAGCTCCTATGTTCAATGTTGCTATCAAATTGAAAAGACTACTGTGATGATCAGGGGAAGGTCTTTAATATGGAACGTAACAACTACTACATTCAGTTCATTTCATACACCAGCTTCACAACATTTTACATGAACATGTCCATGAAATCACCAGGAACCAAATTCAGTTCAAAAGTGACTTGACTGTTTCATGCCCTACAGTGTGAACCCATACTGTGAACCCATCATTCAAAACTAGCTTGTGTCAAACTTCAAGCTGTGCAGGCCAGAGTCTGAAAGCATCATAGATTCTGTTGACCTTCATCTTCCAGGGCATGATGAAAACACAATCTGTAGGTTGGGAAGTAACAGTAGAGATGAGACCCAGCTGTAAAGCCTTGCTGTCTATCTTACTATGTGACAAAAACACAGTGGCAGAAAGGAGCTCTGAATTAAATGCCATTCTCACTTTTTGTGACAATAAATTCCAATCAGTAATTACAGCTTATTTGCTTATCATACATTTTCTGCCAGTCAGTTTTACAACATATTTATTGACTTGATTTGTCTCTCATCATCTGACAAGGACAGCAAAGGAAAGACCAGCAAAGTAAAACATCAGGAAGAGGAACAAAATAAAATGTGCAAAATCTAATTGAACATGATCCCACTTGCTCAACCTTCCTCAACTACATGCCTTTCAGAAGTATCCCAGAATTCAAAAATAAGAGCACCAAAATCCTTAGGGATTCTGAATGCCCTTCAGTCTATATATCAGTAACACTTGATCTTTAAGATCAACTTGAGACTGCCAGATTCAAATTTTTATTGCAGCTTTTCCAAATTGGAGGTCGATGATGCTGGGTAAGGATGATGGAATTTGAAGTCCAACATATCTGGAGGACTGTACAGGATAATTAATATGAGCTATAATGACACCCTATAGACCACAATTCAAAAAATATTTTCTTTCTTGTATCCCAACCAGAACTAACCATACAGTATTATGTTGTACATCCATAATAAGGAATACAATGTTGATAAGAGTCTCAGTTCTACTTTGGCAGAATCACAGAATGTTGTTAGCTCAATAGAGTCTCATAAGATAAAAGATTGTTTTTAAAAATGGAAAAATGTTCCAGTTTGAGCACTGAAGATCAGCACTGTCAGTAATATCACCCTGGCATTTCTAAGCAGATAATTGTGCTATTCTTCTAATAAAATTAAATTACCTTTTACAATAATCCCAGAAAATGCAGAGATCTTCCAGGTTGGATCTCTTTTTAATAAGCTTCCACCCATTACTTCTCATTCTGCCCCCTGGTGCTTTGGATAATAAATCATACCCTTCTTTTCTACAGACCCTCTAGTATTGGAAGACAGTTATCATTTCCCCCCTGAGCTTATCTTCAGTAGTCTAGACTAGGAGTCAGCAACCCACAGCTTTGGAGCAGCATGTGGCTCTTTCATCCCTCTACTGCAGCTCCCTGTCGCTCAAAATATGTGTCACAACCGCCAATGTTTGTGACACCCACTGGCATGCAATTTATTGAGCTTTTCCACTCCTGGTAAACCAAACATGGGTAAATCCAAGAAAAGAAAATTTTCAGAAGAAAACAGAACATTTAATTCAACTACATATGCTAGTTTTTTGGCCACTTAGGAAATAGTCAGGCACAGGAAAGGTTTTGTGGTTCCCAGTGTTTTCTTTTCTGTTGGAAATGGGTTCCAATGGCTCTTTGAGTGTTTGAAGTTGCCAACCCTTGGACTAGACATACTTAGCTCTGGGATTGGAGGTTTGTTCTCTTAGCTTGTGGGTTGATTTCTGAATGTTTTGTTACCAGACTAGATAATATCTTCATGGAATTTCACTAAATTTCACTAAATATATTATCTAGCCTGGTAATGAAACATTCAGAAACCAACCCACAAGCTCAGAGGATGAACTCCCACCCTCATCCTACACACTAGCTACAGATATTTGCCACTGTTGCATACTTAACTCTCTCATCCGTTCATCTTATGATTTAGTCTCCAGATCCTTTATCATTTTTGTTGCTTTTCTCTGCATACTTTTTAGAGTCTCAGCATCTTTTTGTATCACGGTGACCAGAAAGGCACACAGTATTCCAGGTATGGTCTCACTAGTGCAATATAAAGCAACATTATCACGTCTTGTGAAGTTATCCCTCTGTTCATGCAGTCCAGGACTGCACTGGCTTTTTGGGTAGTTGCAGCACATTGCTGGCTCATATTTAAATGGTGGTTTACTAGGACAGCTAGATCTTTCCCACAATTACTATATGAACCAGATACCACTATTTTATACTATGTGTTTTGATTTTCCTTCTTAATGCTTTACTTTTCTCACTATTGAACTGCATCTTGTTGGTTAGGGCCCAATTCTCAAGACTGTCAAGATCTTTCTGACTCTTGAATCTATCTTCCAAAATATTAGCAATTCCCCCCAGCTTGGCGTCACCTGCAAATTTGCTGATTTCCCCTTCTATCCCCATGCCAAGATCATTTATGAACATCTTTAAGAGTACTGGGATCAAGAACCTTAAGATACTCCACTGAATGCTTCCCTCTGTGTTATTACAATAAATGGCAGAGTTCAGACATTTGCCCTTCTGTTTCAAGCATTGATATCCAGGGTATTCACAGAGGGTATTAAAAGTGCCAACATAGTTTATACAACTGTGTAATGAAAAACCTGATTCTTTTTAAAGTGCATCAATTGAATGCATTTTGGAGAGGAGAGGGTGGGGAGGGGAGAGGAGATTTGGTTTTAAATCTGCAGGTGGGTAACTGCAGTAATTAATTGTAGACTGACTACAAAACCAGGCTTCATTAAAAAAAATCTACATTTTTAATGCTACATTAGCATGCTGTAGATATTACAATTTTACCCTTCTAAATATATCAGTATCCAAATTGTGCATTTACTCAACTGGGTAATAGCTCTGAAGTTATTCTGTCATCAGAGAAGGATATTTCTATTTGAATGCAACAACAATTAAACATGTTTTCAAAAACTGCTCTGCTGAAATTTTAACAGATTTTTATGTGTTGTTCTGCTTGTCTTTGTTTTATCTCTTTTAAATGAACAGTTTTGTGAATCTGACTCTACACTGTCTAGATCTCTTTGCTGATGGATGAACTAAAAGGTTTTTTAAAAAATAACTTTTCAGTCAGGTGCTTTATGTTTGTACTTCAGTCTCTTTACAACTGTAACACATCAACCTCAACCTTCTAAAAACAAATAAATTTTCCCCCAACCCTCAAATACTTAGAGCAGCATGAGAATTTGTGTGTCACAGTGAAAGTTACATCATGAGCAGACAGCACAAATTTTAGCTTTTTCCTGGAAAATTAGTAAAATAACCTTGTGCGGTGATTTTTCTCTTTATTAGAAAAATGACCAATACTTGTCTTCTGACCAGTATTTGTGAATAAATACAGTGAGGAGACTAATAGGAAATTTCAAATATTTGATGGAAACGTAATCAAACTGAGGGAACTTTTTTAAAAAAATCTTTGGTGGACATGTAAGAAAGCTAGAAAACATTGTGCTCAAAATATTTTATATTTTGATGTATAAGATTTTAAAAGTGAATGTGCAATTGAATCCAGAGAATTGGGGGAGGGAGCCTAATAGACAAATATATTGTAATATCTTATTGGACTTCATTTTTATATATGATAACAACAGTGAGACATCACCATTACCTGAGAAATTAAAAGAGAAACTTGGACCAAATATTCACAACCATGTTGCAAATGGTATGGAATATTCCTCCCTTACATGAATGAACATTCTTCTTTTTATACCTCTGCAGAAAAATAAATCATTGAGGAGAAAAGTAGATTCTTTTCCTCTTTCATTTAAGATCTGCACAGGACAGCAAAGGAATTAGCATGAGAAAATAGATCAGAAATGTTAAAATAAAAATATAAACATGGGGTATTTTCTTGTTTAGTAAATGAACAAGATAAGACCATCTGGGACTTCCGGTTTGCAGGGCTTCAGCGATAGGCAAGAATCTGCGATCGTGCATGGTTTCTGCCTGGACATGCTGCCAGAGCGCCCCGAGCCAGCTGGCCTCGGGGCTAAGCCACCCCGTAGAAGTCAGTGAAGCTGGGGGAGATTCCAGCAGGGTCGAGGAAAGCCACATCTTTCATCCCCAGCTGGCTAAACTCCCTTTCCCGAAGGCAGTAGAGCGGCGGTCAGAAATGGCCGCCTCAAAGAAGCCCTCATGCCTAAAGAAGCCCTCCTCTGGAAAATATGATGCAGGAGAAGAAAAGTACTATGAAAAATTCGGCCACCTGCGATAAGAACAACCACATTATTACCAAGCATCCTGGAACCAAATTTAAAAAGGATACATCGCTCCCAAAGATTTCAGAAGCCACGCGATGAAATGCACAGCGGGAAAAAAAAATTCACTCTTCCTTCCTTACTGCACGAACCCCGAGATGTGGACAATCCGGGAAAATCTCTTTGCATCAACATGTATTTAACTGGAAACTTAAGACGATATAACATTCTGAATATAAAGGAAAAAAAAGCGACAGGGAATTTTTTCTTCTCGTAGTGGAAGGAGAGGAAGAGAATAAGCAAAGGATTTGGAGGAGGCTATAGCTTGATCTAAGAATCTAAAGTTACATTTTAACAGACCCTTCTAAAAGATACATTTTACCTCGGAACTTTGTATCTAAATACTAATCCCAGGAAGAACGTGAAAAAGCAAAGGTGGCAAAAGAAACAGCTTTATGTGTATTTGGATTGCTTATTGACTTTGGACTTTTGACATTATACTTTGAAGGATTAAACACCTTGGCTGGTTGTTTTTAAAAAAGAGGAAAAAAAAACTCTACAATGCATACTTGTGAATGAACTGAAAATGAATTTAAAAAAACTTTAAATAAGAGGCACAAGAAGGAAGGCTTCTTGCTTCCGTTTTTCATTCATAGACACTGGATCTCTACCTACGAGAATTCAAAAAGCTATGCAACAGAAGATTGGACAACAGAAGAAGCCTTTTAAACATGAACAAGCTAACTCTACTTCGGGGAAAAAAAGGAAGAGAATGGAGAATTTGAACCTAAAAACAACCAAAAGGGGAAAACTAGGTGAATGGATTAATGTGAGCACAAGCACCAGAAAGCGAATACAGAAAAGGGAAATCGAGTGAGAGAAAGGGTAAAAGGCAGAAGAAGAAGCAAAGAGGTACGGAAGGGAAGAGAGCTTCAAGGGTGTTAAAGCAAGATGTAAAGGAACCGGATTATTTAGAATCACATGCGGGAAAAATTCATTGAAAATGATTATGCAAATGTACATATGATTGTCATTGTTATATTTGTATTTAAAATAATGTTAGAAAATTGGAAACGCCGTATATTTAGCTGAACATTTGTGAATAATAAATGAATGATGAATGAGACACGAGAATTTAATTTTGAAAGATGGAACATTCCTTTTTAATTAATTTTAATACATACATGTTTTAAATGCAAGTGAACTGGGGGGGAAGTATTTATGGAAAGTTTTATAGCTGTTCCAGGAAGCACTGAATACCTACTGAAAGTAATGTGTTAAACGTTAAAATTTACCTTTATATTAACATTAAATATAGAATTCAATGGTATAATCGTAGGTTTTAATTATTAGTAGTCATATTTTATTTTTCTTTTCTTTCTTCTTTTCAACTGTAGCGTGTAGCTTTAATCGTACTACGAGTCTAATGGAAGTTATTGTCTATATTAGTTTAAATGTAGGGGAAATTAAACAGTCATATCCAATCCAGTGACCACAGAGGATTTGTATGTAATGAGAAAAGATAATGACATGTTGAATAGAACAGACAAAGAATATAAATCTATATCTGATTTTATGAAACAAATAAATTAAAATAGAAGTTTAAAAGAGGGAAGAAGACTATACAGAAATCGTCTTTTAGAATGTAATAAGATTGGAATGGTATATAAAAATCGAGCATGGAATTTGAATTCGGTGTTTCTGCACAAGAGATGTAACCTGGATCAGGCTGCTTCATAAAAAAGTTTTATTTTTCATACTGTTCTGTGTTGTCTTGATTTGTTTGTTCTAAAATCAATAAATTTTTAAAAAAAAGTAAACAGCTGATTTGCTTTTGGAAGTCTGGCTTTCCTAAAACAACCAATAAGCAATGCTGCCAGTAGGATTTGTAGCATTCAAGATTAATCTGCCACACCAATAGATCCCAGGTGGCTCTAAGTCGTAGTGTTTCACATCTACGTGTGATTTCTTCCACCTCTCGAGCACAAGTGCTGCAGAACTGATTTTTAACGCCCGGTTTTTGTGCCAAGCTGTTCAAATATTGTCGCACACACTCAGCAACAGGTCACATGAAAACCAAAGCAATTCCTTCTGTCAAATACCCTTCTTGAGAGCTCTGGAAACTCTCAAGCTGCAAAACACAGCTAAATTGCACAGTCTCATGTTTTAACCTCCTTACGCCTAGTTCACATCGCCCACGATGCAATGTATGTAAAACAAGGACCGCGTCATGACGCCAAATTTTCCACTCCGTGTATCACTCTCAAAAGTGCCCCAACATTGCAACTTAAGAGAACAGAAAATAAACGAGACTGCAGGAAGCGACGATAGGCCGATGTAAAGCGGATTGCTCAACGGAGCCTAGCGGATGAAAGCGAATGAAGCACGGGCCGTCCACAGCGGCTTCCAGGGCATAGCAACTCGGACACGTACAGAAAGAGAGGATGCGTAGCGGATGAGCATCATGCGTAGCGGATGCGTAGCAGTAATGAGTAGTGGCATGCATGGCGATCCCTGCCGCTCTGCAGGAGGTGCATTGCTCAGCCCCACGGATATAAAAGAGGCAGCTCAACAAGCGTCTACCATCAAGAAAGACCTGCTGCCAGACATCTATCATCCAGAGACCAATGGGGAAGAAGAGGAATGCGGTGCCATCTTCTGCCAGCCCTGCGCAAGAGAGATAGATCAACATCCCACCCCCTGGCGCTGACTCTGCTGCCTGTGCTTCTTTCTGCGCTGGTCTTGCTGCTGCTGCTTCTGCTGCTGTTGCTGCTCCTCTGCTGCTGTGTGGTGTGCTTTCCTGCTGCTGGGTTGCGGGTGTTGTCTCCTGCTGCTTCTACCTGCTTGCTCTTGGTGGACCAGCCCCCCAACCCTGAAAAGCTGATGCTGAAGCCCTGCCAGGGGAGAAGAGGCAAGCAAGAGAAGAAGAAGGACGAGAGGAAGCAGTACTCCATCGCAGAAGCGAGCATTAGGAGGAGGTGCCTGGAGTGGCTGAGGGCGAATGCAGTATAGTGGAAGAGAAAGGGCCACAGGCTCTATCGAGAACCAAGCGACAGGCGCTTGGAGACAACGGCGGAAGCCTAAGCTACACTTAGTGTCCTCCCTCGGGTGGTGGAACGCTATGCAACCTGGTAGGGAAGCTGCACCTGAAGAAGTCCTGGCCAGGCCGCAGTCAAGCCACGCCGGGAACCTTAGTCATGGCAAAGTTACAAGCTTCCTGGAGAGTGAGGTCCACACGAGGAGCAGCACCGCCTCTTCTACCTCATCTTCTCAGGCAGCCACAGACACCAGCTCCTGCAGGAGACAGCAACCGTGTTCAGAGCAGTGTCCACCAGAGCGCCCATGACCAGAGACCCCCCTTACAGCTGCTACCCTATGCCACGAGACGTGGTTCTCTCACACACATGGCAAGAAGAACAGCGGACACAGGGACCAACACACCCACCCTCAGCCTCCACCTCCACAGACCAAGCAGCAGAGAGGCAGACTGGAGGCACAGAGCCACCACACTGGGATCAGGACACCATCAGACCAGCGCAAGATCTCCATCTCTCCAGCTGGTTACACTTTGAGATATCCCATCCTCAAACCGCAATCCCTTCCTCACCTACACCTGACCAGCCTCATGACCTCTCCAGCCCAGTACCAGTGAATGAAGAGAAGATCCCAGCACTGCTGCCACCACCTCTCAGGCCCGCTCTGAACCTGCTCTCCACCCCTCAGGTCTGCTCTCTACTCCAGAATGTCACCGCCTTCATGCTTTAACAGCCCCTTCCTACCCAAGGCTATGGCTTAACAGACTTCCCTCAACAGATGCAGCCCTTCAGTCAGGCGGCAGTTCCTCGCACACCACAGGTGCACCGTGCCATCAGATACCACCCATGCCACAGATTGCACAGATGCACGCGCACAATAGCCACTGGAAGCCACCTGATGCCACGAGCCACCGATGCCACAGATGCCACAGATTGCCACCCGATCCACCTTATGCCACTGATGCACCGATGCCACACGACACCGAGACTTGCCACAGATGTTTCCTCGCACGCCAACAGACTGCACTCACCTCGCCCGCTCCACCCAGAAATCCCCACTAAACACTCCTCCTTCCTCCCACCCCACAGCCAACCCGTTCCTCAGACATCTGTATCGTCTGTGCCCTAATCCCAGGTCCTGGATGAAGGGACTCTCAACTCACTGCTTGAGCCAGCTTCTGAGACCTTCACATAACACACCCTGAACACCCACCTCTGTTTTTCTCAGGCCAGTCACCCAATGCAGCCTCAGACCAGCACTCGCCCACTGCAGCTCACAGCCCCTGGCACCTTTTTACCCTGAGACAGTGACATGCTCAAGAGTACTGAGATATTGCAGGACTGAGTGTTACCTGTTGACTTTATCTTGTGTTGGGACCTTTCTTGTTCCTCTTTCTCTTTAATATCCTACACTGTTACCTAATGTTATTAATAAAGGTCTCTTTGCTTCACCATTGGTCATCTTTTCCTTATAAGTGTTGGTTGGAAGTTTCAGAAAGTTTCCACATGCTCTTCACGTCGTGGTTGCTGCTGCATTAGGTGGTGAGAAGTACCTGAACCTGTTGCCAGGATACCAAAGCATTCTTTCACCACCCGTCTTGCCCTGACAGCCTGTAGATGAAGATCCTTCTCTTCCGGGTGATGGTATCTGAACTGTTAGGCTTCATGGATAGGTCTAGGGAGGAAAGGCGTCTCACCCCGGAATGAAGTAGTGGTACATCTGTTTTCGTTGCCGTATGGGTCTGATTGGAAGCCATGATAGGTTTGCGTTCAGCCCTCCTTGAGGTTCACTGCCTGTAATATCTGGCATCTGAAGCTGACCCGTTGCTGAGCATCGATGTACATGAACTTGTAGATTCAGTATCCGACCATGCAAACGCAGGTGTTGAGAACCTGCTAGTTGAAATAAGTGCCGATCCTGGTTGGGTGGGTTTGCGGCACGTGCTTCCCATCTATGGCTTCCAACGGTTGGGAGATTTACCTTGAACCACTGTTTGCACAGTTTCCTCCACCCTGTTCCAGTCGGAGGGCACTGGAGCGAGCTCCTCCAGGTTATTCTTCGATGATGGCCCTGCACCCTTCTCCTGACCACAATGCTGATGGTGTGGTGTCGCACCATCCAGATACTGCATGTTCTGTACGTCGAGTCCCTGAGGCCAAGGTGGCGCAGAGTCCGTCCACCTTCAGTCAGGCTCCGATGGGCGGACGTTCGATGTTCGCCTTGTCAACCTGTCTCAGACGCTCCACAACTTCGTCAACAATGACTTAGGCAGATCCTTTGAGTTCTGAGAATGCACTGTCTTGTTCTCAGCTCCACCATCAAGCTTGTCATAGAGTCCAAACTCCGTCTTCTCACGATCCATCTCGACCCAATTCTTGGCCACCTCTTTTTCTCCGTAGAAAAGTGAAAACTAAGAGCTTGGTTCTGGTGTTGAATGATGGCAGCTACCAAAAGGAGTTTGCAATGATCCATGTGCTGAGAAAATGATGCTGTGAAGAGCAAGGCAAGGCTGAATGAGGTCTGTCACAACCAGGGCTGCTGGACCTGATAGTGAGATCAGGTGATTTCCTCCCCTTTTCTTATAGGAAATGTCGGATTCCGCTAGGTGTCCTTGTCTGCATCCTCAAGACATCCTCCAGACATCTAAATATCAACATATCATCCCCTATATGAAACTTGTTGCCGTTTTAATGCTATTATTCATCCGAACTGCATCCGCTTTCACTCCTTTCTACGTCCCATACTACTACGTCTGTTGTCCCGTTTCCACGTTCCCTTTCGCTTCCTCTAGGTCCGTTTTCGCTAGAGGCGGATGCAAGTTGCCGTGAGCCAGTGGATGCCTGCGGATATAGCGGAGCGTAAGCGATGCAAGAAGTATAACGGATGTTCCTGTATGCGTAAGGGATGTAAGTACGACGCGTTGGATACTTCATCCGCTCAAAAAGTTTTGTGCAGCTCAAAACTTTTTGAGCGGATGAAATCACAGTGGACAGATGCAGGATGGATAGAGAGTATGAAAAGCATATGCAGTGAGTACTCAATGGATGCATCACGTTTTCAAATGGATGGCAAGCTTTTTTGTCCATTTTACATCTTATTTGCATCCATTGGTGCAGTGTGACATGGGCTTTACATTTAAATGATACAAGGAGGGAGGAGACATCTGTACATTAGCTAAAAATAACTCATTTCAATAATTCATCTCAAGGCCTACCACCAAGAACCACCAGTGAAAGAGTTCCATCAGTTGTTCATACACTGTGTTACTGTTTTTTTCGATTATTCACTAGCATTATTGCTCAGTTGCTCTGTTTCATTGTTTTCTAAATTGGTGGACATCGTGTGACTTCTTGTGACCAGCACTGACAATGTCAGCCAGCCTCTTGTGAATTCTTCTTTCCACTGGCCAATGACAGCTCAGGAGATAAATGTGTAATTTAGTTACATAGTATCACTTGTAGGTTTTGTGTACAATGAGACCTTATGCACCGAAGACAAATTCCTTGTGTGTCCAATCACATTTGGTAAATAAAGAATTCTATTCTATTCTATTCTATTCTATTCTATGCCGTTTCATTCCATTCCATTCTATTATCCTATTGAAGCCTACTTATTGATCTTGAGTGCACTAAGACTTTCAATTAATATAATTTGTATGTTTATAGACTAAAAAACATTTAAACAATATATACAGCAAATGAATGATTAATTAATTTCAATCTACATGTATGTACTTATAATAGAAATAATTGATATATTTCATACATACACATCATTAGATATAAGACAACATACATTAATATGTTGCTGCTTCCATTATCTATCAAATAACTTTTTTTTCTTTTGAAATGGCATATAGCTTCATGAACTTTTATACTTATGATTGTTTATGAAAAAATTCATTGTACCCATATTAAATTATACCTTGAGTCAATTCACTGAATGTAGAGGGGCTTCATTAACTGTGACTATAAAAATCTTAAACCCAATTGATTTCAATGGGGTTTAACAATGGATCTAGCCCAGTGTTTGCTTTTCTATTTTATAGCTTTTTATTTGAGCAAAATATTTGCACAACAATCAATTTCATCCATTGAGCTTGTTAAATGATTTTTATTTTGTTGTGCCTTTGAAAACTGTTGGCAACCTAAACATTAAAACTGGACAACTATCCAGTGCATCTTGAGTTTTAAACATGATGAGATTTGGGCCTGCAATTCTATATTTATTTACTTTAGAGAAAGTCCCAGTAATGAATGGGCCTCCCTTTTGCCGAGACATAAATAGGTTTGCACAGACAGTCTCCTCAATAATGGACTATAATGATAACAGCGGAGCAGCCTAGCTCAATCTTACAATACCATCACCTCCTATAATTAGAGGGGTAGAAGACTAATGCAATTGGAAGGCTGATCAGGGATTGAATGGGACATACAACTGGCCAGCTCGCTATGGAACAACCCATTGTGGGACAATTCAACAATTCAATTTAATTATTTAAATAATTAAAACATTATTTCATTTTTTGTCATTCCCATTTAATTTTGTCCCTCCTTTGGCATCCTTTCTTTAATGATTCTATTCCATTATTTCTTCAATATTAGTATAATATTGAAGTATAATAATAGTATAATTAGTATAATAATTCATATAATAATAGTCCCGCAGCGAGTTGCCCATGGTGAGTTGGCCATAGCAAGTTGGCTGTGGCGAGTGGGCATAGAATCATTCAGGGAAGTACTTAAAATGTATAATCAGCAGCCCTGAAGTCATATGAACCCCACTGAAATAAATACCACCCACTGCAAGATCTGACTATCCAGTCTTCTGGTTGCTTGGATGTTGGGTTGCTTGCAATTATAAATCAATGGGTCCATTAGTGTTACTGGTGCTCCCAGTGCTAGTGATCCCCCTTTACCTTTTAGCATAGCTTTATTATGTATGTTAAATATGTTCTGCTTACACAGACTCGTTTTCAGAGTACCTTGCTTTCACCAAAGCCCAACAATATGTCAGAGTGTTACAGACAACCTTCACGTCCGTCTTGGGCAGGAGCCAAGGAGGTCTGCCAGCTCTCTAGAATACCAGCAGTAGCTGCCAAAACCTCATGCACTGGTGTCAGGCCTCCTTTTGCCCAGACTTCAGTCACAGAGCTCTGTTGCTATTGAATGATATTCTGCAAATGTTTCATAGAATTTATCCTATGAATTTCCGATCCTGGAACTGATTCTTTAAGGCTGCTCTAACTGTCCCATTTAAAAGTTGGTTCAATTTATAAGAGATTCCTTTTCTTCCACCTCCATCTTTTTGCTACCATCGGTAGCAAAGAAAGAAAGCAAAGGGGTTGAATCCTTGTAGTGCAAACCGTTTTAGGGCTAACTAATTGTTTATTTACTGATACATTCTTTTTATCCAGACTTCTTTGAACAACTTACCTTCTTCCCATTGTCAGACATTTGTTTTCTTCATCTTCTTATAATGATCAAAGGATGAAATGTTGGATTTAACCAAGCTGTGTTGATTGATTTTCTGTTATCAATGCTTACACTGTCATGTCTTCAGTTTCTGTGAGAAGGATCCTCAAAGAAATCCTAAAGGCAGCAGGCAAAGACCAACCTAGTCCATTAAGGTTAACTGGGTTTATGAGAAAGATCCCAGATTATTATTATTATTATTATTATTATTATTATTATTATTATTATTATTATTATTATTATTATTATTATNATTATTATTATTATTATTATTATTATTGTTGTTGTTGTTGTTGTTGTTGTTGTTGTTGTTGTTGTTGTTGCTGTTGTTGTTGTTGCTGTTGTTGTTGCTGCTGCTGCTGTTATTATTTCATTAAATTGAACATTTAAAAAACTGCATTCTAACCTCTATGCCACCAGGGCTCCTTATAACTTAAACTTTCACATCCTATCTTTAGGAGAATTCCAGGACAACTTGCAAGATCTTAGAAGATTGCAGAAAAACAAATGTCCTGATTTTCAAAATAGGAAAGGGACATGGAAAACTACCTACCTGTCAACTTTATGTCTGCACTGGGAAAAGTCCTTGCAAAGATTATTAAACAGTGTGTTTGTGAGCATTTAGATAGGCATGGTACAATTAACAGGAGTCACATGGATTTGTCACATGTAAATCATGCCAGATTAACTTTAGCTTTTTCTTTGATAGAGCTACTGGCTTAGTAGATCAGGGTAATGCCACATGCCTACGTCAGAGTCTCTTATGTTATTATTGTAAATGGACTCACAGTTGACTGAATGATTGCATCCAAAGAATGTTTGTTAGTGGTTCTATTTCATCTTGAAAAGGATTTTCAGGTGGAGCAACACAGGGATCTGTCCTGGCTACTGTTCACCTTTTTATCATTGTCTTGGATGAGAGAGTTGGGGAATGATAACACAAAACTGGTGAAGGGAGGTTTGAAAAAAGAGAAGATTCGAAAAGATTTAAACAGGCTTCGTAGCAGACTGAAATGAATAGGATGGAATTGATTAGGAATAAAAGTAAAGTTCTGAGGAGAAAAGAAAAGGCATAAGTGTGATACAGAGAAGTTTTGGTTCTGAAGTATTACAGTATGTTTGCAAAGAATCTGGGTGTTCATGTCAACCACAGATTAAACATGAGCCAGCAGGATGATGCAGCTGCTGAAAGGGCAAAGGCTGCCTTGAGTTGTATTTACAGAAGCACATAGTCCAAATTATGAGAAGCAAATGTTCCACTCTACTTTGCCCTGTCTGTCCTCATATAGAATACTATGTTCTATTCTGAGGATTGGGAAAGAGCTAGATGGGCTAGAAGAGCTAGAAAAGCAAGATGGTTAGGTGACTGGAAAGCAAGTCTTATATGCAACAATTAAAAGACCTAGGTATGTTTATCCCATAGAAGAGATGACTGAGAGGAGATGTCATTGTACTCTTCAAATACTTGAAGATTTGTCACACAAAAGAGGTCATGGATTAACCCTCTGTTGCATCAGAGAGTGATAATTATGTTAAACTACAAGGAGGGAGGTTCAGGCTACATATCAGGAGGAATTTCCTAATTGTATAAACTACAAGCCAAGACCAACAGGTTGCCATGTGAAGCAGTGAATTGTTCTTCACTTCAATCTTTCAAAGGATAGATGGTCATCCGTCAAAGATACTCTAGTGGCTATAGAGAGCTCTGGCCTGAGGAGCTAGTTAAAATAAATGACCCCGAAGCACCCAGCTTTATGATTTTTATGATTTCACCTCATTTATGTTTCCTTTAAAACATCAAATACTTTAATTTCCATCAAGCTGAATCAGGACTACTGGTCCAATGAGAAACAAGCAACAAAAAATAATCTAATTTCCAGAAAAACAAAAACGAATATTTCTGAAGCCATCTCATAAATTTCATCAAGCATATTAACCTGAACATAGATGTATGTTGGTTTCTTTGGAAACTGATGTATTTTTGTATATTTATAATGACCTATGATAGCTACCAATCATCTTTAAAATGTAGAATACAGAATACTTTGTTGGCCAAGTATGATTGGACACGCAGGGAATTTGTCTTGATGTAAATACTCTCAGTATACATAAAGAAAAGGTACATTCATTAAGAATCAAGAATCATAACATACAACACTTAATGATAGTCATAGGTTACAATCAACAATCAAATCATACAAAACATCAATATTAAATTGTAAGGATACAAGCAACAAAGTACAAGTCCTACAATCACAAGTGGGAGAAGATGGTGTGAAATAAGGCAGTGATGCAGGGAAGATTTAACAGTAAATAGGTAGTATACACTTTGTAAATAAGCTGACAGTGTTGAGGGAATTATTTGTGTAGAAGAGTGATTGGCTTTGGGGAAAAATCTGTTCTTGTGTCTAGTTTGTTCTGGTGTCAGTCCCTCTATAGCGTTGTTTTGAGGGAAGGAGTGAAACAGTTTATGCCGGATGTGAGGGGTTTCTTGTAAATATTTCACTAGCCCTCTTTTGGACTTGTGCAGTATACAGGTTCCTCAATGCAAGCAGGTGGGTTAGTAATTGTTTTTGCTGCCAGTCCTGATTATTCCTCTGAAGTCTGTGTGTTCCTGCTTGGGTTGCAAAACCAACCAAACAGTTATAGAGGTACAGATGGCATACTCAAATAATTTCCTTCTGTAGAAGTGTATCAGCAGCTCCTTGGGCAGTTTGAGCTTCAGTTGGCGCAAGAAAGAACATTCTTTGTTGTGCTTTTTTTGATTGATGTTTTTGATGTTAGTGTCCATTTTAGGTCATGTGTATATGGTAGAATCTTAGAAATTTGAAGGTTCTCTACATGTTGAATAACCGCGGTGTTTGTAAGAGGTGATAGTATTGTAAGAGCGTGGTAGTTATGGCGAGGGTTTCTCCTAAAGTCTACACCATGTTCTACAGTTTTGAGTTGTTACAGTTCCAGATGTTCCAGCTTACACATTGAGGCAAGTAGTATAACTTCCTGTCTGTGTGCAGATTCATCATGTGTCTCGAATCGAGACCAACACTGTTGTTTCAACAGGCAAACTTCAGTATTTTAACATATGGCATTCATTTAGAAATGCAGTCATGGCTATATAGGAGAAAGACCAAGTAGAGATAGTATGCAGCCTTGAGGGCCCCCTGTGCTGATTATACAGGTATCAGATGTGATTCCACTAAGCTTCACCTGCTGCTTCCTGTCTGTTAGGAAGCTTATGATCCACTTACAAGTGTGTTCAGGTACCGCTAGCTGCATGTTATGATTAGATGCATGAGTAACCAAAACTGTCTCCTGAATTGGTATCCACTTCACAACCCTCATGTGCCAAGGTCTTTAGCAGGGAAAAAAATCTAAAAAATATTTCCAGAAAGGGAAATAAAGAAAATTAAAAATAATCTAGTTTTATGTAAGGCATGTAGAATTAAATAGTGCCTGGAACCTGACTAACTCTGTAGAAATACATTTGATTAACGTATTTCTGGAAAGGTCTGGGTTTCTAAACCATCTCTGTTCATCAGATAAAATTCAGCTGTGTAATTAGCAGGCATATTTTATCATGTTAGCAAAAACTAGTTAACCCACATTCAGAATCAATAAGTCTGCTTTCCAAGATCTTCATCAAATCTCATGTAAACATATTGTAAATTACAACATATTGTAAATATGTTGGTAGAGAATTGCCAATCCTTTTCCAGCACTTCCAACCTTTTGTTATTGTTGTTCTTCAGGCATCTTTCCCTGCACTTCCACTAATTTATGTTATAAATGAAAACTTTCTTTAAAGTAAAATAACTTGAATAGTTTTAAAATATTCTAGAACTACTCAGGTGAACCTGAGGACACAGACCACCCCACGCACAAGTGGCCTCAACAACTCTCTAAAAGATTGTAAATGACAAGCTGTCTGCAAGGAATATAAATCCTTCCATTCCCCACCATCCACTCAGAGCTAGACGAGAAGTGAAATGTCTTCAAAGAAAAACAAGAAATCCAGTTGTCCCTTTAAAAAGCACCTTTGGAACAACCATGACATGGATGACTGAGAATCTCCATAGATGAAATTCCAGAAGCAAACAGACAATTCGGTATAAGGGACCCTTCCAAGAAGCTTATTCAGCTCCGATAAACCATAAGTATGCCCTTCCCCTACTTTGAGTTTTCAATGTCTGCTATTGTAAAATGCTTACAAATATTGATCTTACTTAAGAGTGATGGGAGGAATAGTACTATGGTGGCAATTATCATATTACAAATGGGCAGGTAGGAGCCGCATAGTCCACAGAAACTAGAATGCTAAGAATGTCAAGAAGTAAAATTCAATGGTACGGATGATTCTGGGTTCAAATTCTAGCATCTACATGTAGAGCTGAAAATACTTGAGCAGCTTCTGGAAGTCTGTGTCAAAAATTCTAGACCATCTGAATCAAGAACATGAACCGGTATAATAATGCTTCTTACATTCCAGTACTACCATTCACTAGGATTGTGCCTATAGGCTGTGGAGGTCACAGCCAGTCAAGCTATTTCTGCCATGTTAGATCTCTCTTTCTTAGTTAATGCTAGAAATTGGTCAACTGTAAACAAAGTAAAGTTCCAGACCTTCCTTGGCATCAACTGCAACTCTTGCCTTGCTCTTTTCTAACTCTCAGAAAATCTATCTTCTCATTATTCAAAGGTGTGAATGTTGCCATTATACTATTGATTTATTTATCATGTACTGTCTTAAATGAATAGAAAGAGGTGAGATTTGTTCTACTAATCTCAATAGATTCATTGAGATTGAATCAATTGTATGCTAAAAATGGCTGTCAGGCCAGAATTTTTAAAAAATGATGTGTATCATCTATACTATTTTTGTAATTCTAAAATTATTTGCTAAACCAGCTACATTCTTCACCTTCCCTCAAAACTTCTCACTCATAAGGTGAGTGACTGCGATATTCAAAAGTACCATTTCCCAGAATTCTACTGATCCTTCTGTTTATACCATGTAACATCTGAGATTTTTCTGTTTATACCATATAACATCTGAGATCTAAACCTTGCCTGAATATATTTTTGATTCTGTCAATATATTGTTAACCCTGAGGATTGTCAAGTTTTAATCTTGTCTAATTTGAATCATTTTTTAAAAACCTTTCAAATCTAATGCATTTCAAATGTGAGGATATTTTTCTTTCTAAAAGCCTCATCCGTAAGTGAAAAAGAAATGTTTTGCTAAGGCAGTACCTTGAAATAAGACAGGATCTAGTATAGATTTGAGCTTCATGAGTAGGTGGCTAAAGTAAAATTTAAATGGAAAAATAGCAATGTTAGATATCCAGAAAGATAACTGGAGATGAATGGAGATGTAACCAAACTAGAGACAAGGAATATGGCACCCCCAGATATTAGAGTATCCTTCAAAATGCATTTATTTATTACTATTTGTATTAGGTTGTTTCTTGCAATTCTAGATGGTTTATATAAATATGATAGAACATACATAACATTCATAAACATTATTAAGAACTTATATGAAAACTAATTATAACGAATGCCACCAATACTCTGATTGTCCTATAGCAGGGCTGTCAAACTCCTGGCTTGCAGGCCAAATGTGTCATGCGCTGGACACGGCCATTCAGTGAACGGGGAAAAAGTCCCATATGTCATGTGATGCTACTGTGATGACATGAGTTTGACACCCTTTTCCTATAGGAATGCCCTCCTGAAAAAGACTTCTTTCACCATTATACATAAAGATATAAAAGTAGTGACACACCTGGACTGTGAAACAATTTGGGAACCTACTGAAGATACCACTCCCCAAGTACCAACTCCAGATTTCACTTGGGATAAGTAGGTAGGTGAAGTATTCTCTTTCTGCTAGATTGTGTAGGGAAGGCATGTCCTACCTAAAGAATATGCTCCTGAAAGGCATTGGCAATGAAGGATGGAATTGCTGGAGTGGTAGATAAGGAATATGTAGAAGCTACTGTCCTGTGCCAGACCATTACAAGATTCAGGAGACTATAGAGTTTCATCAGAAAAAATGTAATACAGAGAAAACGTACCCGAAGATCATAATATTCAATGATTAGCCTTGGATAGACAGGTTAGCTCAAGCAGAGATACAGGGTGAAGAACAAGAAAGAGGTTCTAACCTGATCCTGGTTTTACGATATGTGGAAACTGTGCAAAAGTAGGGAAGACATGATTATACAATCACTTTCTCACAAGAATATTTTTAATCAGCCAGTTAATTAGAGTTGTCCTATTCTGCCATGGATTCATTAGATTACTTTTAACCTCAGCATTCCTATTTGGAATATAGACACAATATAATACTATGCTTCCTGATGGGTACATTTAAAAAATTGGAAATATTTGCGCAACACATAAATACAATGTCTGTTGTTCCTTCTTGACTGATAATTCATTCTTATCCTGACATTTTGTCAATTAAAGTCAGAGAAGTTTGAAAGAAAAAGTGAAAATATTTTATCCATGTTTGAAACAAACTAATATATTTCATGAAAATTTAGAATATTCCCTCATCAATTATTTTCTCTTCTTTGCCTTCCACTCTATTTTTTTTCAATTACTACTTGTTAGAATTCTAAATGGGGGAGTTAATATCCGATACACCAGGGATGTCAAACTTGATTTCATTGAGGGCTGCATTGGAGTTGTGTTTGAGCTCGGGGGGAGGCATAGCCAGGATGGGTATGGCCACTAATCGTCACTCATGTTGGGATGCCTGTGGTGGCCCAAGCACTCTGCCTGAGCTCCATTTTTGCCTGAGATGGCCTCCTGCAACCATCTGCCAGCAAAAACGTGCAGCTCCATTTTCACTGACAGAGGAACTGTGAACCAGTTCTTTGCTGTTTCTAGGGCAGTCCCATGGGCGAGATCTAAAGGCCCTGTCCCACTGCACTTATGGATGCAAAGAGGATGTAAAACAGTAAAAAAAGCTTGCCATCTGTTGGAAAACGCTATGCATCCGTTGTGTACTCATTGCATACATGTTTCATACGCTCTATCCGTCGAGCATCCATCCACTGCGATTTCATCCGCGCAAGAAGTTTTGAGCTGCACAAAACTTTGTGAACGGATGAACTTTCCGCCGTGTACGATGTAAATCCACAACATACGAGCAACAAACGTTCTATGTCTGTTTATCATCTGTTAAACATCTGCTGTATCCTCTCTGCATCCTCTGGCCATCCTCGCAACTTACATCCGCTGCAGCTGAAAACGGAAAGAGGGAGGAAACAAAAGGTACATGGAACGTCTATACGGCGTTAGTAGCATGGAAATAGAAAGGATGCGCAGTGAATAGTTTGCATCCGATATACATCCACGCGGCACCCCCTTTCTTTCTTTTAGGTATACGTGATGCATCCACTTCATCTGCTATGCGTCCGTTTCGCAATTATCCCCCGGAACCCCTTTGGAGGTGTCATCCGCTTCCATCCGCTTTCACCCGCTAGGCTTCCTATGAATATCCGTTTAACATCCCCGCTACATACTACCCACATCCGTTCTTTTCCATTCTGTTTATGCAAATTCTCGCCACTTTTTGGAGCGGATGACAACAGATGGAGCCACCCCCAAAATTTTGCTTGTCCGGTGTGTCCTTTATGCATACGTTTTGCATCCGTCGGCCAGTGGGACTGGGCCTTAAGCATCCCATGGGCCGGATTTGACCCATGGGCCTCCAGTTTTATAGCCCTGCTATGCACAAAGAGACATCACATGCACACATGTATTATACACACATTCAATATATACCTATATCTCAAAAGTTGCCTAGAATTTTCAATACTGCACTATTGCTATAACTAATCAATTTGTTCCATTGTGCATTGTGTGCCCAAAAGAAAATGTATTTTGCAAAATTACATTCATATAAAAAGAGATTTAAAAAGACTATTTTCAGTGATGCCAGGGCATAAATTCCCTAGGGGGGAAAAAAGGAGAAAGCAAGAAGCTTTAAATTTCCATGAAGCAAAGAAGAGCGAATAATCTTTGGATACCTTGCAAACTACAGAGCTTTTTATGTGTATTCTTTCCCAAAGTGTGGAAAATATTTTGCATTGTTGCATCATGAACAGTGACCCCACTGTTTTCCAGTCAGTGGGGAAACAGTGACCCCACTGATTTCCAGGCCAAAAACAGTAACTATTCCAAAAAACAGTTCATAAATGTATTTGCGCCTTGTCTTTTATACTCTTCCATAATGCAGTAAACAAAGCGATGTTCAAAATAAGTAAGTGTAAAGTAGGTCAGCACATAGTGACTCCATCATGAGGAGGTAAACTCAGATTTCATTACAACTAGAATGAATGTTCTTTGATGTGATGTTTGTGGGGCATCCCTATCAAAAATTCCTCTTTCTAATTAAGGATAGAAAGAGTGTTATGAATTCTTCCTTATAAAAATGATGATAAGTTCATTTCAAATTGATTCCAAGCTTACTTCACAGTGATGGTAGCAATTGTCAAATATGACCAGCGGTTTCTCAGGAAGATAAAATAAGTGTGTACTTCCCTTGACACTGGAGCAGGCAACCAATAGATGGAACCCAAGCAGATAACAACTAGTCTTAGCCATTAGAGATGCCTACTTAACTTACTTAGGGATCGGGATACCTATTCACAGGCATTGCCCATTCTTATTTGTCTTAACTGACAATAGCTCTCTTTATAGGAAAACATATCATCTGTTTGTGATATATTATATAATAATACATAAGTGCATCAACATACCTACCGTCCCTGTCCTAATGTTCCTTTTTATTTGTATCCATTTCATATATTCATAATCATGTTTATACTTATACATGTCATCTAATACATGCTTGACAAAATACATAAATAAATATTATTTTTCTCCCAAAGATATAGCCCAGGGGTGTCAAATTTGTGTCATCATGTGACGTATTGTGACTTTTTCTCCCTTTGCTAAACTGGGTGTGCGCATGACCCAGCGAGTGACACATCTGGCCCATGGGCCATAAGTTTGAGTACCCTAATACAACCTTTCCTGTCTTCTTTTAGTTGTTCCATGAGCATTTGAGCCAACAGTCATTGAACTAAATAGAAGGAACAGTCAGTGATACAGAGAGATGTTTTTTTACTAGGGCAAAAAAAATGTAATGGTAATGAGACTGTCAAGAAGTATCATTTAGGGTGCTGAGGATCCATAATGTTCTTTTCACCTGCAGAAAGAGAGAGCACTACATTCCATGCATGGTTGGTTGTGAGTTTTCAGTGAACTTCCAGCCTCTTCCAAACATATTTATTTATCATCTATCCATAAATGCCTTAAATATTGTTCCATATCATGGTAAAAGAAGCTATAATATGGTTTCATTGTAGGCTCAATCATCTTCAGAGAAACAATCATAATATTCTGCTACCTTAAGGGACATTAAACTACAGTCCCCTTGCACTGCCTTGTTCTGCAAGTTTCTTTTCAAAACTGCTAGAAAAGCAGATTCTGGACCTTATCAAAGTTAAATGATGGTTTATATGGCTTCAGTTTGTTAGAGCAATGTTTACTTTATTTGTTATATTTCCAGAATAAGGGAAAATCACTTTGGACTGAGCCTTCTTCCATTGTATTCAGTGAGAAAGTAGATATTAGAAAAATTACATATACTCCCATATACAGTACATACACCAATAAAAGATGAATAAAAAATTGGAAGAAGGTAAAATAGCCAGCCTCCTTCTCCCTCTCTTAAGCCAAACAGAACTTCACTTCACTTTCAGTTTCTCCTACCTATTGTACAGGATTGCTCTGTCCAAGTTTTGCAAAGCAGTGTCTTATTAGAGATGTATCACTTAGCATAAAATCATTGTAAAGCTTCCTTACAGTGTATGACTCTCAGAAAAGGAATCTTAAGTATATTGAAAATAACACAATTGCATATCTATGAAAATATATCTACTGGGGAAAATAGGGAATTAACCATCTCTTAGTACAAACTTAGAATGTACTGTATTATTCTTTTTCTTAGGCCAGTTTGCATTAACACACACACACACACACACACACAAAATTGACAGACAATATGTTATTACTTTTAATGGAACAATTTGGCATATTTTCAATCATGCATGAAATGAAGGAGGGTGAACACTTTCAGATATTTTGCCAATATTTTATACAGCAACATCCTAACAGTACAATTAAAGACAAAACCTCACAGCCTCTTTTTTTTTTTTTTACATTTTTACAACACACTTTCCTTAAGGCTTCTGGAGTATGTACTATGGTCTTACAAGCACTGGGACACTCTTGGACAGAATGAGTAATTTTAAATGTTTACAAAAACACTAAAGAGAAGGAAAATGATACATATAAAACAAAATACATCAGTAATATCAGATAACCAGTAAAATTGTTCATTTTCATTGAGTGGCTTAGGTTCAAGAGGGTCTCAGCTGTAGAGTTCATTTGACCTCCAAATTTGCATCTTCTCAAATCACTTTATGTTTGCATACTTGATGGACTTAAGTTAGGCACTGTTTTTTCAGTCTGTTCTATTTTTCAAATCTGTGGTTAAAATCTGTTCCATGCCCTTTGGGGAGAAAGATGGAATATATATAGTTGTGCAGTGTTTAAAAATTATCACACATCTATTATGAACACTTTTTCTAAAAGCTGATAGCTATTTTGATATTCTCACTACACAACACATGAAAGGTAATAATAATTGTGCAAACTGTAATTTCAACCAGAAGCCAAAACAAACACACTAGTTTATCATCAGCCCATACACACATAAAGATAAATATATATGCTTTTTGTAGATTTGCTTTAAATAGCTTGATAAAGAAAGTGAGCTTTGGGGGAAAGGGAGTTTTTGTTTCTTGTTCTAATCTAGATTTTATTCCCAATTTAAATATCTTCAGCTAAGTGAATACACAGAGAGTATACAATTTAAATATCTCTCTGTGAACACACAGAGAGAGGGAGAGAGAGGGAGATGGTTGATAAAGGTATAGATACAGTATAGCTATAAATATAAAGACTCAAAGACCCATTATGAAGTAGTGAAACTCATCTAAACTTGGCGGCATGCTCCTTATAATCCATATTATTATCATTTGCAGAAAATTCAGGGAGAGGTGAACCTGCCATACACAGTGAGTATTTCACTTTTTCAGCAATTTCTACTTCAGAATTACAGAACTTACTTAGGGCTTCTTCAAGCATTTTGCTTTTTTCCAATGAAAACATGCTGGTCACTATTATTGTTGTTTACATGAAATGAAAAATTTAGTTGTAATCCTACATTTATTACCTAGTAAAATATCTCATATAATTTAATGAGGCTTATTTCAGTGAGGTTTACATATGAAAAATGCATAGGATTCTTCTGTTTCCTGCTAAAATACATCTTTCCCCGGCTAGCAAAACAGACACTCCAGTGACCAGACCCCCTTCACAGACATATGCCTCATCTTTCCCTGACTTTATCACTTAAAACATATCACTCAAACAACATTGATAAAGTCCAGCTGGGTTGATGGAAGTAAATGGGGATAGTGTGAGTTGTATACAAGACATCTGAAAGATGTTAAATTGGGAAAGGTTTCCTTGGGGGCAGGGAATAAGCTCTTTTTTTCTTTTCAGTTTTTCCTACTGATATTCTGCTGATCACCATTGGCTAAACAAGATGTATAATTATGGTTACACTAATATGAATATATAATAGAGATATAATGTGAATATGATAATTGCAAAATCATCATATTTATACTATCTATCAAGAAAGCAAGAGGTTTTTTTTGTGGCTCTTGAGTCGTTGGAAATCCTATCACAGGTAACCCACTAATACTCCTTGAGAGTTACAGTTTCACGAACGTATTTAGAAGTACAACATAACCCTGCAATAAAAGTACTGATTAGAACTCCATCTTGTACAAATTACCACTTTCTCCAGCATCTAAAATATTCCATTCAAATTCAGAAGTAGAAAAATGTTTTTACAGCACTTTAAGAACTTTAGGGGCAGTTTCAGTCCCCACGTAGCTCACTCCTGGACCATCCCATATTGCAGGGGACAAGGGAAAGCCGAGGAAGAAGAAGAGAAAACTTACCACTTGAGCGTCTGACAATGTTCTCCAAGAAGGTATTCTGTGGTGCCACCAGCCCCCTTTTGCCCCCCGGCATCCTCCTGTGCCTGCAGAGCTGGGCTCTGGAGCCAAGAGGTCGCAGTGGGGCGGGCTGGGAGGATCTCGGAAGGTCTCTTGAGCCCAGTGCTGTGGAGTAGCTGTGGGAAGATTGATGAGGCAGTTCATGGTAGTAGCGCTCCAGCAGCTGGTAGAGCCCAGACTGTGGCAAGGCTGCGCTCACCGCTCAGAAACTGCAGCCTTGGAAGAGATTGCGCCTGCGCGCTTGACCCGCTGTTGCTCTTGCCGCCGCTCCTGCCCCAACGGGCAGGCAACATGACCAAGCCTGCTTTCCGAAGCGATCGCTCCCGAACCTGCTGCAGCTGGGCGGAGGACCAACCCAAACCAGACTCTGGATCGCAAGGTTTCTGATGCGTCTGAACGCAACACGGAGGGGGCGGGGAAGATAGGGAGATAGGGATTGTGAACGGGGTAGAACAGTTCCCTTAAAAACGAGGGAACAATAAACCGATGGTCCGACTTTTCTGCTTGTCAAGGACGGAGAAAAGAAGGACGATTCCCGTATTCCAGCATTCCTCCGGCTGCCCGAGAGAAAGTTTTCAAAGTGGTCAAACCCCCAAAGGGTCCATCGAGCAAGTTCAGGACCCTGGACAGCTGTCCAAGAGCCGGCCGGCTTCGGCGTTGGCCAAGCGCTTTTCCGTTTCCTTCGCTCGCTGCTTCTCCCCCGTTGCCCTCAGGAATCTGGAGTCAGCGGCGCCACGAAGTCGAGCCAGAGATGGGCTGAGCGGTTGCGATGTGGCTCCGCGATGAGCCTCTGCACATCTGCCTGGGACTCAGAGCAAGAGCAGAAAGAAACCTTGACGGAGAAGCCCGCTCCGCGCGCAGAGACCACACCAGCCCTCTTGGCAGAAAGGCCAATCGCTGAAGTGAGAGAAAGGGACGGTTTCGGGAAAGCAGAGGGTTGCCAGGAGCGGCCCGGTCGCCAGAGGCGGGGCTGAGCTGTCCCGTTTTCTCCTTTCCGCGTGGCCCTGCCTCCCCCGACTCCTTGAACTGGTGGCTCAAAGTGTCCGGTGGAAGCTGTTCAGCCAAGGTGAATAGGGCCGCGGTGCAGCTCTCCGCCAGGAAAGAAAAGGCTAAATAATTCATAAGAGCCGAGCGTTTGTTTCGGAAAGGGGAAAAACGCAGAGGTGGAGGCGAGTGAGAGAAGGAAATGAAGAGCTAGTGGGAGGGGGGAAATGAAGAGCTCGTGGGGGCGGGAGGCGGCCACTGGGTTCACGCGGATATAGAGGATGGAGTAGGAGGAGAAGAAAAGGTGCTTCGGGTGAGAGAAAGTTGGAAAGTTGGAAAGGAGAGACAGAGACGCTGGAAATTCCTTCCAAAATTCCTTTGGAAGGAATCGGTGGAGGTTCTTTGTTTCCTGAATCCCTTCGTCCTTAGCCTACCATCGCGAAGTGGAAGCTTCGTATTTCAGAGCAGAATGACCTTGAATACCACGCGAAGTGAAGACGACTTATGAGGGAGGACTAAACCCCCTTTTGACTCTGCTTGGGGGCTTCACCGAGGCATCTGATTGACTTATATCACAGTAGGTCTCATTGTATGATCTGGATACGGAGTCAAGAAATATCCCTGTATATTTTGAAGGGAGATCTATTCAAGTAAACAGGTGACACTCTTCAGTCTTCTTCTTCAGCATTTTCTGAGGATTTGCTGATTTTCACAAGGCTTTCTCACAAGTAAGACTATTTCTTACTAGTGATTTATGGAGCGTCACACAATCATTATCTTGGCACCATAAAGCCTATATGCATTAGTGATATATTGGCACAGAGGTGGCTGGGTTACTGCTAAAATCACTAGTGAATAAATGGTATGTCTTCACTGGGGTATTTTCTTCAAAATAGTATGTAATATAATGGGACTTGCTCCCAAGTAAGTTAAGAATGGATTGAAGCCTCAATGGACTATTTATGACACATCTTTCTTTCTTTTTTTTACCCTTGCTTTGCCTCCAAGTATACAAGTGTCAGGATTTCCTTTCATTTCTTCAATAAAAAAAATTAAAATCCATCAACTCTCTCATTTGTCTTAAGACTGGTCTCATTCTATTTCATTCTCCATCTCTTGAAGAGTTCTCAGCTTCCCATCATAAAGGATAAGATTTTAAATCTGGCCTCTTGAAGTCAGATTCTTAGTGCTAAAGGGACCGTAGACCGTAGGTAAATCAAAGAAGGTCCCAAAATTTCAAATTATTTCTTTCCTCCCGGTTGTTTCCCAGAGAAGGCAAAAACTGAACCTGGAACATTCTGCATAAAAAAGATGTGCTCAATCATAAACCACAACCACTTAATGTACTTCATAAATAATGAGTGCCATTAAAGACTTAGTGGCTGAAAATATATGATTAGTTCTACCTTTGTTCGTTTTGGGTTTTTTTTGTTATGCATTGTATCAACTTGATCCATTTGGCTAATGTTTCCTAAAAGTCAGAAAATGGATACTCTTAGAAACAACTATGTGAACACTGTCATGCCCATATCTGGTGGCTTAATGTACCATATCAGAGAGTTCTTACACCTTTTCTTTTGCATGCAGATTCCCTTGTTAAAGTGTATTGAACCCAGCCTGAAGAAATTGATAAAAGCTTGATGCTCCATTCTAGATATAATTCCAAATGTAATTCTAGACATAATTATTAGGTGTTTGCAATCCCAATGGAGACATAAGCAATGGGTCAGCCTTGGTGGTTTTTTATCATTTGGTTGTCTATTAAAAGCAACATTTAAATAGATGAGGCATTTATTCAACTGAATGCATTTTTATAGCTTTTCAGAAGCACGGTGTATTTCAGACATTCGGGTATCAATGCACTGCAATAATATTTTGGTGCCATTCTTTTTACTACAGAATTTTATGTATTACTTGATACATTTGACTAATGCATTAATTGTGTATGTTTGTGTGTGTCTGTGTGTAATAAATTTTCCAATGGCATAATACAACTCTATGAAGAAAGAACAGATCATTTGTACTCATGTATCTATGGAGCCTTTTCCAAGTAGTAGGGTAACAATTAACAATGTTTGTAAAGAGGATTTCCATGTCCCAAACAAATGGTAAGTGAAAAAAAACAGCTTTAAAAAGATAGCCTATGAGGAGTTGGTATAGAACTTTGCAACCCAAACACAAAATTATATGCCTGCACTTATTTGTGTATTCTCCACTTTGCATTTATATAAGTTGGGTAAATTTATTTTGAGGACTTTTAATTGTGCCTGTGATAACTAGTTGGATAAAAATCAAGCCTTGGAAGTAAACAATTCAGGGATGCATGCTGTTGTATATTATTTTTCTTATTGTTTTTAGTGAGAAACACAATACATGTAGTTCTTGTTTAGCAACTAGCTTAGTGACTGTTCACAGTTATGATGGTGATGAAAAAGTAACTTTGCAACCAATCCTCATATAAATCTATAAGTCTATAAAGCAAAGGAAAGCTGGAATAAGCTGCTGTGCTGCCATGAGGAAGTGTGCCCATTCTGCTTTTACTTGAATGACATAATATTATTTTGAAGATAATATGGTAGTGTTGCCTATTCACAATTATGCAGCACTGAAGCTGCCTTTGATTAATCTTTTATATCAGACCAGTCACTAACTTTTGCTCTTGACTCATCTAGTCAAGAGGTTGCAACCTCCTAGTTTTGAACTAATAAATGATTATTGGATCCTATCCAGAGATGGTATTCAGCAGGTTCTGACCAGTTCTGGAGAACCAGTAGCGGAAATTTTGAGTAGTTCGGAGAACTGGCAAATACNGGTTCTGACCAGTTCTGGAGAACCAGTAGCGGAAATTTTGAGTAGTTCGGAGAACTGGCAAATACCACCTCTGACTGGCCCTGCCTCCATCTATTCTCTGCCTCGAAGTTCCAGATGATCATCTGGGTCTTCTTTTGTTGCCCTGCACAGGAGAACGGAGCTGGAAAGTAGGTTAGTGAAGTGGGGAGGGAATGGGGATTTTACAGTATCCTTCCCTTGGAATGGGATGGGAATGGAGATTTTGCAGTATCCTTCCCCTGCCATACCCACTAAGCCACAGCCATAGAACTAGTAGTAAAAAAAATTGAATCCCACTACTGATCCTGCCCAGTTTGTTGGTTTCCATAGAGAGAGCTTTATCTTCACAGAGCCCATATATGCGGTCACAGAATCTGGGTTAAACTGATGAAATGTGAACAAGATAAAATGGTCTTCTAGTAAAACATGATTTGCCAGATCGGTGCAATGACTCCCAATTCAGTGAAATACAAAGATCATGGCAGAGAAATTATCCAGATCTAATTAGGATATTAATATGATTCTCAAAGTTAAATCAGACTTAATTAAAGTAAGAATTATTACCCAGCTGACAAATTTTATTCAAGAAGCTGAAACTACTTTTCCTCATTTTTCTTTTTTGGGTAATGTCCAAATTTGAATAATTCTGAAGCTTCCCAGTTAATTGGCAACTAGAATTAGTTTTGGTTTCAACCAATTTTTATTCATTTGGAATTAAAGTAATTGAATGGAATTTGAATGCAAAGGCAACATAAGAAATGAAAATAAAAAGTGATAGTAATGGGCAAATGCACATTAATAAAAAGAAATCATATTTATTTGTAATCTTTGTCTACCTTTTCTCTTTTTAGAAATCTTGTTTAACTCAGATTAGAACTGATAAGTGTCATACAATTTTCAGTAATTAACATACACTCCCTGGAAATGCTCTATGCAGATTGTGGCATAATCGTCAGTCTGGAAGAAGAATGAAAGAGGGAAAGATGGATTATGTAGGAGAACAGGCAGAGCTGGGCATTGGAAGTAAATGTGTCATCAGCTTAGAATCCACAAATGATCCAAGTCCAGCCTCCCTTGAATTCCTTTGAACCTTATCTAGTACCAGTTTAGTGTTGTTAGTTGATAGATTCTTGGGTATAGGCTTAAATAAACCTTCTGTGCTGCAACTTAACATATGGTCCTGAACCTTTGCCCCTGAAAGATTCATGAACAGAAGAGATATTGGAGAAACTTTCACAGTTGTATTTGATATTTGACATTGATTTATTTTATGAAATATAATGATAGTGGCCATGCTGAGTCCATAAGATGAAAGTATGGAAACTTACCCAATATTAGAAATTCTCTAAACCCACATAACTTTAGCTCTGTTTCCTGCCTTGGTAGAGAGATTTTGTTATTCTTATTGCCACCACCTCTCTCCCAGGGATTGTCTTTATCTAACATTCTCTCCATTAAACTCACCATGTGAGAAAAATAGTACTCCTATGGTTGTATGTCCTAATAGAATAAATAAATGATAAAAAGGAAATACACTCCATAGCATCACTTACTGACCCTATGGAATCTGTTTTGGAATAACAGAGTTGGAAGGGACCTTGGAGGTCTTCTAGTCTAACCCTCTGATTAGGCAGGAAATCCTACACCATTTCAGACAAATGGTAATCCAATCTCTTTAAAACTTCCAGTGTTGAAGCATTTACAACTTCTGGAGGCAAGTTGTTCCACTGTCATCATTCTAATTGTTAGGAAATTTCTCCTTAGTTCTAAGTTGCTTCTCTCCTTGATTATTTTCCACCCAGTGCTTCTTGTCCTACCCTCAAATGCTTTGGAGAATAGTTTGACTCCCTCTTCTTTATAGCAGCCCCTGAGATATTAGAACACTGCTATCATGTCACCCCAGTCCTTTCCATCAAATTAGACATACCCAATTCCAGCAACTGTTCTTTATATGTTTTAACATCTTTTTTACACCCTGGTGACCAAAACTGGATGCCCAGTGTGGTTTTACTAAGGCATTATAAAGTGGTATTAACACTTCACGTGATCTTGATTCTACCCTTCTGTTTGTGCAGCCTAGAATTGTGTTGGCTTTTTGGGCAGCTGCAACACACTGCTGGCTCATATTTAATGGTTATCCACTAAGACTCCAAGATCTCTCTCACAGTTACCATTATTGAGCAAGGTACCACATATGCTGTACCTGTGCATTTTGTTTTTTTCTTTCCTAAATGTAGAAATAACATTTTTCACCACTGAATTTCATTTTGTTAGATAGCGCCCAACGTTCAAGTCTGTCAAGATCCTTCTGTATCTTAAGCCTTTCTTCTGGAGTGTTGGCTATTCCTGCTAGCTTGGTGTCGTCTGCAAATTTGATGGCTAGGGAAATAATCCCCATTTATCTCCATGTCTGTGAGGAAATAGATTAATCTCGTTGCTGATAAAGAAAATTAACCTTTTTAAAAAAGGAATTAGGACATTCTGTAACTTTCTTTTTCAGAGCAAAAATCCTTATGGAATCAATGATGAGGCTGACAGTCGTTGCTATTCAATCTTTCTCAACATCTTGAACTATTCCAGCCTCCCTTTGCTGTCAGGATCACAAACCTGGTTCACTGCATCCAAGATGTTTTGGAAACCATGTCAATGGTTATTAATGAACAAAAGTCTCTATCAGCACATTGCTTCATTTCATTTCACCTCATTTAGTGTGGCCATCTGTGTTTGTTCGAAATCTGCTTTTTAGGTATTTACTAGCTGTTACATTTAGCACCAAGAGGGTTTGAATACTAGTTGACTATCTATAGTTGGAATAACAGAGAAGAAAAAGGAGAGATAAGTGTTTGTGTGTGTATCTGTGTGTGTGTGTTTGTGTGTGTGCAGCAATAGTGACTACTTGTGATCATTGAACTCCCTGAGTTCAGTTCATCATAAATTCAAAATTTATAGCTCAAAGGCTTTAAAGATTTCCAACCGAAATGAGAATATTGAATCTCAAATCTTGAAATGTAAAACTAATTTAATTAGCAGTATTCCAGTCAAGTAATTTCAATATAATCAATGATTTTGCCAAACTGAAATTGTTTGAAATGAAGCATAAAGTCTTCATTTATCAGACATTTCTTCTCTTTGACATTCACACACAAGGCAACTTGATCCATCTGAAAGCTGACACTTAATGCCAAGCTTTGTTTTGTATTCAAGGCTGAAGAACCCCTTTTCCAGGAAATAATATTTGATTTGGATTGTATCCTGCCATGGACTTCAGAAACTATGGTTAGCTCTGAAAGATGGGGTAACTTTGGCTTTATTACTAGTGCCTTCCTAATAATCTGATGATGAAGACTATAGATACAGATCAGCAGTGGGATCCTACCTGTTCCACTACTGGATCGCTGATTGCACACATGCACCTAACTGAGGCCTGCAGCGCCAATCAGTTGTGAGGATAAAGAACAGAAAAGCACAGGGAAGGTGGGAGGGCCGATCCTGCACTTTTCTCTTCTTTCTCCTCTCAGCTGAGGTTTTTTTCCTCCTCTCAGCTGGAGGCTTTTTTTCCTCCTCTCAGCTGGAGGCTTTTTTACTACCTGTTCGGCTGAAGGGGTATGAATTTTTGCTACTGGTTTGGCTGAACTAGGCCAGACCGGTAGCATACCACCACTGATACAGATGTGGAGAGAAGTAAAAACTGGGGATTCTTGTTGTATCCCCAATATTCATTCCCCCCTCCTGTCAAAAAGTAAATAATTTGTCTGTTTGTGCAATGGTCCCCAATCGTTCTGGCTTTGAGAACAGAGGGGATGGTTCTGTGTGAGTGGTGGGTGAGCATGTGTGTGCAAATGGGGCTGGTTGCCCACTGGTTGTGCAAGTGGAGTTACGCAAGCTTGGCTGCCACTTCCACAGCCCAATTCTGAACAGGCCACAACCCAAGGGTTGATTAGTGAACACTCTTTTACAGCCTGTCTTAGGCATAAAGAGCTTCAGAGCTGAATAAGCATCTTGGATGAGAAGCAAAACATCTCCCCCCCCCCCAAAAAAAAAAACAGAGAGTTCAGTTGTTTCTTGTAAAAGCACCTTTGGGATAACCATGACCTGGATGACTGAGAATCTCCATAGACATTTAAGTATAAAGTGCTGCATTTACACATACTTTTATTCATTAACAGAGGGAGATTATTGAAAGAAAAGTATAATACAATGTCTAAACAGAGCACTGTGGATGTCATTATACTGAGAATATATTTGCAGATAAATCCTTAGATTGTGCCCAGACATACCATTATGAGCAAATACAGAATCTGCTCTGTAGTTCCAGCTCTTCCTTCACCAGCTGCATCTTCCTGAAGAGCCATTTTAAATACACGAGAGTGTCCAGCTCAAGAAAGGTCTCCAATGCATGAAGCCTGAAATATCTGACTACTCAGATGAAGGCTGAGAAGTGTTAGAAACTACAGAGGTCACATGGTATGACAATGCAACAGCAGCTTATTGGGAACATCAGGATGCATGGAAGTTGCTACTTAAGACTCAACCCAATCTAAAATGAAATATAAAAATGGGTTTATTGGTTTGAGGTAGATCACCATGGTCACTGCTAACTAAGGCCCGGTCCCACTTCACTTACGGATGCAAAGAGGATGTAAAACATTTTTAAAAAGCTTGCCATCCGTTGGAAAACGCTATGCATCCGTTGTGTACTCACACTCACTGCATACGCTGTTTTCATACGCTCTATTCCGTCCAGCATCCGTCCACTGTGATTTCATGCCACGCAAAAAGTTTTGAGCTGCACAAAACCTTTTGAACGGATGAACTTTTCCAACCTAACGCTACATCCACGACATATACGGGCAACAAAACATTCTATGTCCATTATCATCCATTCAAACGTCCGCTGATCCTCATCTGCATCCTCTGGCCCATCCCCTAAACTCACATCCGCTGCAGCTGGAAAAGGAAAGAGGGAGGAAACAAAAGGTGCACAGAACGTCTACATAGCGTTAGTAGCATGGCAATAGAAAGCATGTAAGCGGATTAGCAGTGTATATAAAGGATTAAAAATTGGACCAAATACGTTTGTATCTGGATTGTATCTGCATATATTTAGGATGTCTGGAGATTGTCTGGATAGTGCAGAAGGACACCTAAAGACACCGATATTTTCTATATAAAAAGGGGGAGAAATCATCTGGATCTCAGTATGAATCCCCAGCACCGTGTGTACAGGAGCCTCTTCACCCTTGGTTTTGGTCTTCAACATCATCAATTGTTCTCCACATGGATGATGAAACAATCCATATTGAAGCTGCGCTCATTCATCACCAGAACCAAGAACTGTGTGCAGACTGTTTCACCTTTTATACAAGAAGGAGAGGACAAGACATCCCAAGAGCTGTGAGTGGGTCCAAGGATGTCGTGAGCAGAATGGAGTTTGGACTGTATGACAAGCTGATGGTGGAGCTGAGGGAAATGAAAGTACCCTCGTGCATTCCAATCACTCAGTGAGGATGCCACCAGAGCATGTTTGACGAGCTTGTACCAGCGTCTGAGATCAGATGGACCAAAGCCTAGCACCAACTTCCGTGCCAACGCTGGACCTGGACTGAAGGTGGCACTGACTCTGGCGGCTTACTGGCTCTGGAAACCACATAACAGAAACATGCAAGTATTCATGCGGAACGGGTGCCACCACAACAGCAATCAGCAAAGTGTCAAGAAGTGGTCCATGGCCAATCATTTGAAAGAATACGTAGAGGAGGCTCCTCAGGTGCCCCACCACTGAACAAGGCTAGATGAAAAACTTGGCAGAAGAGTGTTATCAGAAGTGGAATTTCCCCCCACACCGTTGGAAGCCCATAGATGGGAAGCACGTGGCCATGCAAAGCTCCAGCACTCAGGTCACTTATTACACTACAAGTGCCTTTCTTCAAGTATCATCCTCTTGCCATTGGTTGATTGCTGATACAAGTTCATGTACATCGATGCTTCAGGCAAAGCGGGTCCAGCGTTCAGATGGCCAGGTAATACAGACGCAAGTGACCTCAAGGATGGGGCGGAACACAAACTTCATCATGGGTTTCGCTAGGTCCAGACCCCCTATCCCAATGACACAGCAAATGTGCCTGACTTCATCGTTTGTGATCGACGCGTTTCCCTCAGAACCTACCTCAGAAGCCCTACACTCGATGCCTCACCCGGTGAAGAGAGGATCTTCAGAGCGAGAGTCCAGGGCACAAGACGGGTGGGTGGAGAATCCTTCAGCATCCTGCAAAAAAAGTTCCAGTATTTCTGGACCAACCGATGCGAGCAGTGCCCGCAGAGCCCTGTGAGGAGCATCGTGGAAGCTGCTGATCCTGCACAAACTCTATGCGCACCCGCTACCCAGTGTTTTGCAGAGACCAGACTTGTCGAGCCGTCACAAGGGAATGGGGGACATGGAGTCCTGGTGAATGGAGGCAAGGATTGTACCTGAATAGACACGTGCGGGTGTGTACAAGGCCGGTCAACGAGCTTCAATGTGAAGGAAGAGCTAGATGCACCTCCTTGAGACACTGGTGCAACTCCCAGCTGTAAGCAGTAGGAAGTGGTAAAGACAGGATGAATTAGAAT
>BHFT01020393.1:0-52676 GCA_004320025.1 Laticauda laticaudata | reverse complement strand
CCTCTTTTCTGAAAGACAGCCTGATCCTGGGTTATATCTCTTATGTACAGACGAGCATTTATTCAATATTTCATGCTCATTTTTGATGTAACATTCCCATATCATTATCCATTCAACATTTTCTAATAGCTTTCTCCTCCTCTTTCAACTTTCTTATTTTATATTTTATTGTTATCATCTCAAATCAGAATCATTTATATTTATATTCTTGTCTGTTCCTATGTCAGTATATCTATTATCTTTCTCGTTAAACCAATTCTCCTGTGGTCACTGATTGGATGTATGACGGGCCCTTATAGTCTTATCCCCTAAAATTATAAACATTAATATAAGAACATACTTCCAGTTCGATTCTGCATAGCACATAGAAGCTACATGTTACATTCTATTGGAAAAGAATAAAAGAAAAGAAAAATATCAATGATAATATGAGATAATATTATAATTAAAAACTAACCATCAATCTATACTCATTCAATTCTATCATTAATGTTAATATTCATTTAATTTTAAACAATATAACAATTAACTTATTCTCATGTAGGTTATTATGCTTCAATGGAACGCTTATAAACTTTACCATAATAATTTCCTCCCCACTTCACTTGCATTTAAAACATTATGTTCAGTTAAAATGTTTCATACTCTAAATATAATTTTCACATCCATTTAATTTCATTATCACAATTTATTTTATCACAAATGTTGCACTCATACGTTGTTTCCATATTTCTAACATTATTTCTAAATACACCAATATAACAATACAATCGTATGTACCTTGCCAGAAACCACTTTTCAAATTAAATTTTACCCATTTATCTCTAAATAAGTCCTGTGTTCTTTACATCTTGCTTCACACCTTGGAGCTTCTCTTCTCCTTCCCTCCTCCTTTACGTTCTTCTCTCTGCCCTTTTTACCTTTTTCTCCACCTCGATTCTCTTCTTTATTCCCTTTTCTGGTTGCTTTCTCACATGTAGTATTCCACTTTACCTTAGTGTCTCCCTTTCTTTGGTAGTTTTTTTAGTCTCAAAATTCTCCAATTCTCTTTCCCCTATTTTTTATGTTTTCATGTTCTGTGTTGTGTTTGTTTATGTTTGTTTCTAAAAATCAATAAAATTTTCTTCAAAAAGAAATAGGAAAATGTCAATAAGTTGCAAATGGCAATCATGTTACTACAAGATGCTGTGACCACATTGGATTTGCCTATCAATGGCACCTGGGACTGCTGGATCTGCCATCATAATTTGGTGCAACTGTACCAATGGTTGTACCTAGTCCCAATTATCACTGGCAAGCCTACATTGGTCAACAATTCATCAGAAATTTGTAAATTTTTGTGTAATTCCAATGTAGTCTGTGAGAAAGAAGATGACAGTGGTTGACAATGGCAGCTAAATTTGCTCAGAGCCTTTATTGAGGGATTTGTCAGGAATCTGTTGAAAATCTATGTATACAGTATCTGTTGGTCCACTCAGACATCTCTCTCTTTTTCACTTTCTTTCTCTCTCTCTCTGGATATATTACTCATAATTTAAACTCCAATCTATAACATGAAATTTAAGTCAGTCTAAGATTACAGCTTTGGACCTGAAAGCATGTGAAAGAATGTGATTGGTCTAGTCACATAATAGCAATTGAAATAGCAATTGAAAGGTAGGCTTTGGATGCTGAGTGGCTTGCCTCACAATGCTTTGGCTCATTGATCTCTTAACTTTATTTTTTAGTGGTATTAATGGTTATTTTATAGGTAGGTATGCAATTTTAAATGATGATTAATTTCTTTCTGACATCTTGTTTAAGTGAACCCTGTATGAGAATCCATCCTTGCATGGCAACTAAGCTGAAAAAACAGATAAAAGAAATTCCTTATTACAGCGATGTTAAGCATGAAGTAAAAGCAGGGTTGCATATCCAGTATGTTATATGAAGTCAATTCTTGTTGTTATCTGATTTATTGTTCTGATGCTTGCTTTATTCCAGTGCTTATGCAGAAGCTTACAGGATGAAATGATTGTTTTTGTTTGGCTGATAGGTGAATTCTCCTACAACATTATCATTACAAAACATAAAATGCCATACATGCAAAGGAGCACATAGAATTCTCATTTTATTTGTGTTATATTTTATATTAAAACTTAAAGTTCAATTTGATGAACACCAGATGCCCATACTGAACTTCTTAGTACACAAATCTAAGTAAATATTCTCAAGGTTGGGTTATGAATGCATTATTATTGTGAAATTCTGATATGATAACATGACTGCCATAATTGACAGGTGGATATATCAAAAGCAAAATACAAATGTGCTAAATTTTTAGGTATTTTGTAGATATTTTAAAATATAATTCAATCATTGCGATTGAATCAGGTTTTCACTTTACATTTTCTTTCTTCCTTTTTTTTAAAGGTAAATTCAGGTTGGAATAACACATATAATGTCAAAGCTGAAATCTATCAAACTGATAGAGCCTGGCTACATTTTCAACCCTTTTCCAATTGTCAATTTAAGTTAATTGAAAGCGAAAGGTCTCGGATTCAGGATTGGGCCATTTAAACATAAGCGTGCTGCTTTCATTTCATAGAAGGGCAATCTCCCTGCACACACATATTTTTAAAAGGTTCATTCATAATTCTCCCTTCACACTTCTATTGGAAATGACAGAATTCATTATTTTTGAGCTTCAAACTATTTTCCTCCAACTTGGGTGATGAATTGTATGAGATTTACTTCACAACATGACATGGCAGCCCTTGAGATTTTAAACTACTATGAGCTAGTTGCCTGCCCTTTGTAACTTCTGAGGAACAAGAGTAAAAGGAACTTTAGACTGGCCTTCTGTGTCTTAGGGCGGATCACAAAGTATTTTTAGGGCATCATGTGAACTAGCATTTTAGAACCTTCAGCAGTAACAGCCAAAAGTTTTTGAGGGACAACTTGTATGCTTTGTCCTGCTTCATTTCCATTTAATGAATGGAAATTTACTAGTCAGTAACCAACTGGCAAGTTCCCACCCACTCTTCCCAAATATTCCATTTGTATGCTAATTGTAAAAAATGGCTTATGATTTGGTTTGGTATCTCCAATTGGCTTGGGGATCATGTAACTGGCTGGGCGTGGCCAACTCAACATCACTCACATCGAAGCATGCATCTCCTCGCCTGGCCACTCATTACTGTGAGGATGCTGCAACAGTCATAAGTGTGAAAAACGGCCATAAGTCACTTTTTTCAGTGCCATTGTAACTTTAATGCTCACTCCACACAAGCAAAGTACCAGCAAAGGAGGCGAAAAAAAACTCCAGAAAAGTTCCAGAGACAGGAAGTCTAGTCCTGCCAAGAATGTAATAAGAGTTCATGGAGAGGCAGTTTCTGTAAGCAACACCAGAATGTTTCCNCCTTCCTGCCTTCCTTACAGGATTAGGCCAGTAATTTCTTCTAACAACTGGTTCTCCGAACTGCTTAGAATGTAAACAACCAGTTCTAGCAAATAGGTGTGAACCTGTAGAATCCCACCCCTGCATACTACTGTTAATGTTTTGATGATAAATGTAATGGAACAAAATAGATGAAGTTTATCTCTAGGTTTTGGATCAATTTATCTTGCCTTGTTGGCCAATTTTGGAATGTTTCAATTATACAGAACCTTAAACATTTAACCTTACTTTCATGGATATAGATTTGCTCTTCTGATTTTTCTTTAGGTTTGCGTTCTACCTTTTTGACACTCTAAAACTTGATGACTCCTAATGTACCAAGGGGCCCACAAACTTTTTCCACCAAGTTTCCTCCTCTGTGTCTCACACACAGACACATATATTTGAAAGTGGGAAATAAATACATTGCAAAATTTTACATCTTTTTGATTAATTTCATTTTAGAAAAAAAATGATGAAAGTATGAAATTAAGTTAGAGTGTCAAGATGAGAAGGAGGTAAAAGTGCTTGGCTGGAATAGGGGCTAAAATCTGGGACAGGGAGCATACTAATAAATTGAGGCTTGCATGATTATGATTAAATGATTATGATAGCCATTCTATGAATAAACGAGGCCAGAGCAGATCTGTTGAGAAAACACTCACAATACCACCTCAACATTCCAAATATTTCCAACACATCAAAAGTTGGCTATTTTTATCATATAATTTTAATGTTTTCTTTTGATCTAATAGCTATGAGATTTGCATATGCTCTCTCTTTGTAATCCTTGAGCTCTTTCAATGGGAAAATATTAGAAAGCTTAGTAGAACTATCCATTAGGGATGGGTTTCTACCGGTTCTGTCCACCTCTGTAGAACTGGTAGCTCTGAAGAGCAGCAGACATAGAACTGGTTCTGTGTCTGCTGCTGTTTTGGCCCACCCGCTCACCCGGGCTCTTACCTGACCTTTATTTCCTGCTTTTTCAACCGCAGCTGCTTTGCGTGACACAGCTGCAGCTGAAAAAGCAGGAAAAAAGGGATTTTCCAACCACTGTGCACTTGCACGCAGCTCTGCTCAGCTGTCCAGGCAGGTCAGCAGGTCGTAAATAGCACTTGTGTGACTCACGTGTGCAAAGCATGCATGTGCACGCAACACAGAGTAACAGAACTGGAAGTTCTACCAGTCGGAACCCATCCCTGCTATCCATCCATTATGAATGGAAAAGCTTCTTTGTCATGATTTTGCCTTAAGAGGGACACAGAAACCCTCTTGAAATTATCTACTTTCCTTCTTTTCCTGATCTGTTTTTTTAAATTGACACTTTAATGCAAATAAAGTTATTAAGACTGAATTTTGCACTCTTGGTTTACTGAATATTTTGGAAGATTGGCTGAGAAAAATAGACTTTTTGTTTATACTAACTTCTCTTATTGTTCTGCCTGATTATATGCTAACCAAACAGGAATGCTGTTAATCATATTTGCACTTCAGTTCAGCACTTAGTATAGGATTGAAACTAGTCTTTACTTTACAACAAGAGTGTGCAGGTCAGCACACAGACACATGTTCTAAGAACTTTGAAAGTGAAACTTATCAGGTTATTCCAGATAAACAACTTAAGTATATATCAGTGAGATTATTAACATTTTGAATACTGTAAATAACATTAAGATTTCAACTGGGATATCACAAGGCGTTCATTTTGATTGTAAGAGCCAACTGGGAACCATTGAGTATGAAAAATTATAGCAATTTGTCTCATGATGTTTGATTGGTAGCATTTCATTTCTTTTCTTGATAAAGGACAAATGAGGGAATATATATGGCTACTCTTCAGTTAGACAAACCCCTCATTCCAGAGTACAGGTCATGGAATCATGATAATAAATGAAGGAAAACTTTCTAATAGTAAGAGCAGCTTAATAGTTGACTCCTCCACCTCATTCATGGTATATGTTCTAGCAAAATCTGA
This sequence comes from Laticauda laticaudata, assembly GCA_004320025.1. Taxonomy (NCBI): domain Eukaryota; kingdom Metazoa; phylum Chordata; class Lepidosauria; order Squamata; family Elapidae; genus Laticauda; species Laticauda laticaudata. The sequence goes on along the minus strand of BHFT01020393.1, from coordinate 47,283 downwards.
ATAGATATTTGCAAGGGAAGCTGAAATGTGGATTCCTGCATTGAACAGAAGGTTGGATTTAATGGCCAACGTGGCCCCATCTGACTTTAAGCTATAATAATCAAAGTAATGGATATGTCTTAATTTTCCTTTCTAAACTGAACAAATGTACAGAAAGCAGGCTGGGTTAGTAAAATAGAATTTCCTGTAAATAGACTAGGACGTTTCTTCCTGTGGTACCTAGCTCATCTCCAGATCTGGTTCTGAATGCTGTACTTCAAAGAGGATGAAACTATACCAAAGAAACTTGGAGGACAGCATAGTATAATATAGCACCTATTCATGAAGAAACTCAATAGATTTAGTCTAAGATGTTAATGACCTAGTTAAGAAAAAAGTAAATTTCAGTTAAATTTTAGGAAGCAGTGACACCACTTCAGCAATGAAGCTAGTTATTTTGGAAGATAAAGGTAGATTCATTTTTGCTGGAGAGCTTTATGTATCAACTAGATCAAGGGTTGCCAACCTTTTGGACCTCAGGGACCACCAAACTCATAATTTTAGATCCCAGGGACCACTAACTGCTTCTGTGGGTGGTTCTGGGCCTAATTTGTGGGTTGTGGCTTGGTGGTCATGTGACTGACTGGCATGGCTTGTATGTAAATATTATAAATATTTATATAAATATTGAATTTTTTATAAAAAAGTGCAACTTTTACCCAAAAGCAGGCAAAGCAGGTAGGGAGATTGAGCTGCCTCACAGAATCACAGATTCAGTCAGAAATCTATCTTCCATTGGCTAGCTCAGGTCTGTAAAATAAAATAAATTTGCTTGCAAGCAAACTCACAAAATTAACTCACAAACATACTATGCATGTAAATATTGAATTTTTTTATAAAAAGAGCAACTTTTACCCAAAATCAGCAAAGCAGGCAGATTGAGTTGCTCACAGAAATCATTCAGTGATCTATCAATCTGCCATTGGCTTGGTCAGTTCTCAAATTTGCTTGCCATGAGTCTGCACTAAATTACTTGCAACAAACCTTCAGTCCTAAAGGAGTTTGGCACTGTGACTGAAGACTGGCTAGAGAAAGCAAGAAATCCAACCATTTCCTGGTTCCTAGCTAATCTAAATCTCCTGGCACAGCAGAACAGATGATGGTTAGAAAAAGGAAAAATAGCAACTTAGCAGACAAGTTTTCTGGGTAAGGAGTGTAAGGAGCAACTTAGCAGACAATCTTTCTGGGTAAGGGCAGAGAGGGCTCCCACAGGCCATGTGGGCTGAACAGCCTTGTGTTTCTGTGTAGACTGGATTAATTGCTTTGGGGGGGGGTGCTCTGGGGGTGAGATTTCTCTGCGGCCCACCAAAATTTTCTCACGGCCCACCAGTGGCCCGTGGCCCGCCCATTAACAATCACTGAACTAGATCAATGTCTCTCAAACTAGGCAACTTTAAGATGTGTGGATTCTCCTTCCTAAGAGGTTTGTAAGGGACATGCATAAGTGCACCATCGTGCCTCTATCCATGTCCCCATTTATTTGTACCTATTTCCTGTATTCTTACTCATGATTTTACTTATACCTGTTATCTTGTAAGCAATTGACAAATCAAATAAAATCAAATCAAAAAATATGTGGATTTCAACTTTCAGAATTGGCTGGCTGGAGAATTCTAGGAATTGATCTCAATGCAACTTAAAGTTGCCAAAACACTGAGAAATACTGTACTAGGCATAACCGAGTCTGAGTGCTGTATGTAATGCTAATGTTTCATACTATTTTATTCAGTTTTTCAGTGAATCAGTCATAGCAGCAAGGGTTTGGAGGTATGTGCAGGTTTTGATATATGGATTTTGTGCATAATAAGTTTTTCCTATGCAACTTACCTAAATACCTGCATTTTACTTTTTTCTTATAGAAGCACACTTTATGCACATTATATTTTCACAACCTTTTAAAATAAGTGCTGCTTTGCATGGGCTGTCTTTCACAATAATGGATAGTAGAAGACTGTTTACTGCTGCTGTCCATGATGTGGCTAAGTATGTTTTGGAGAATTTTAGCATGATGTAAAATCCATAACTAGTGATATCTGTAAGGTGTGCTTAAAAAAAGTCAGTGTGGCAATTGCAATAGGTGGATCAGTCACACCTTTATAGCTACCATCTTGAGTTTTGAAACCCTTGTCTTTTACCTAGTTAGCTCTGGATGCTCAGCATAGAGCAAGGAGGAAAAAAGGCTAGGAATTCCAGGATTCCAATGCATGTCTCATTTGTGTCTCTTCAACACTAACTTGTTTTTCTCTCTCCTATTTTTGTACCTTCTAAATGAAGTTGTCCAACACTGATTTCTTCCAAGTATCTGCCTGTTTATTCATGACTAGCACTGATATATTTTTTTTCCTAATGTGGCTAAGGAATTATGTGTGTTACATTTTTAAAGAAAATAAATCTATCAGTACCTGGATGAAGGGATGATGTGTGAGATGAGATAAACCATTGACAATCTCCCCTCACTGACGAGAAGCATTTAATTCTGTTATTGGTATATGACATTCTAGATCACTATTGAAAATCAATAAGCTGCTAAAGGTCAGCCTTACAGCTTGACCTAAATCCATTTAGAGCCACTTTATATACCTCATTAGGAATGTAATTTAAAGCTAAAATGCCTTGCCCACATACTGTTATATAGTGTCATTAGTATGTTTATTTTTATTTTTCCCGTCACAGAGCGTCTTGATAACTCTGTACGTGCCCAGTAGTCTCTAGACACTTACATTTACAGAATAAATAGATCAGAGGTTTTTGCATTGTGGTCCAGAAAGCTTTTCTTGCTGGTTTGCAAACAACTGATGGATGACTTGATGGTGTATCTTCTTCCTTATTTACAATGAGTAAATTGTATTAGTAGAAACTAAAAACCCATTTAAATTTTTCCCTTCTCATATTATCTATATGAGTAATTGCAGTAATTTCAAAACAATTATATGCACTTTTGAGCATGAGAAGTGAGCTTATGCAGAAATGTCTGTCTACTATAAAATAATTCATAGTATAACAATAACTTAATAACTTAATAATATAAGAATATATTTGCACATTTCTTGTGAGTTTATTGAAAATTCCAGAAAATGCATCCTATTAAGAATCAAGTGATGATTAGCATTTTATGTGAAACCTTTCCCTCTACTTCTCCCAGATGATTGACATATAATTAAGTTGAATAAAAAATAATTTCAGACATTTGTTTGTCTGAACATGGGAATGAAAAGATTGATAGAATTGAGTCAATAAAGAGGTGATATAATTGTTCCTATGAATTGATAAAGTGCTATCAAAATCACATAAAATCTTAGCAAAGATATAGATACAGATACATTTTTTCTGTGATGATCTGTCTCTCAGGTGATTCTTCTGGTAATCCAATGGAGCACCCATTGCCATTGTCACTGAGTCCACCCACAGTGCATATTGTCCCTTTCTTTTTCCTTGTCCTAGCACAAGAGCCTTCCCCATAGGGCTTTTCATAATGTCTAAAAGTACCCAAATGAACCATTAGGAGCTCTTCAGCCTTCTCCAGTGATGCTGTGCAGGCATAGCTGCATTACAGTTCCAAACTCTGCAGTTAAAGCTCACAGAAGTGCAGAGTTCATAGGGCAATGTAATAGATCAGTTTTGGAAAGGCTGCTTATTGAATTGAATTGAATTGAATTCTTTATTGTCATTGTACGTATATACATAGTATACATACAATGAAATTCACATAACACCCAGAGACCAGACTCAACATGCACAGTCACATGATAATCCCCAAACACCTCCCCACCCGCCAAAATTCCCACATCCTAAAAACACACAATCATCCACACAGCAGACCAAATAATGCTGTCCAACAGCTCACTGATGGTGGTCTTAAGTTCATTGTTAAGTGCAATTATAGCTCTGGAATAAAAACTATTCAGAAAATGTGTGGTCCGAGTTTTATAGATGGAAAGCAGCTTGCTTTGAATCATGCATGCATTTCTGTTGAAAAATTTCACCGTTTCTGCCCTGAAATGGCAGAAATATGCACTTCCTATGCCCTGCAAAAAAAAAGGCAGACAAGCATCATTCTGTACGAAGTTCTTTTGATCATATTTTGTCAAGTGTCACAAACCCTTTTGCATAATTAGCTGGCTCATTATCTTGTTCTGGATTCAATAGATGCTCAATTGATTTTTTTTCCCAGTTGCCCAGCCATGTTTATTTGATGTGTTTGCAGAAACATCATGTCCCAACAGCATGAATATGAGTGCAAGCCAGAGGTAATTTAAGTAAGACTACTGTATAGCTAGTAGTTTAAGGCTCATAAAAACACTATTCAGTAGTCCTTAACTTATAACAGTTCATTTAGTGACCATTTGAAGTTATAACAAATGATATGACTATTTTTACCTTTACAACCATTGCAACGTCTCCGTGGTCATGTGATCAAAATTCAGATGCTTGGCAATTGACTCATATTTATGATGGTTGTAGTGTCCTGAGATCACATGACCACCTTTTGCAAACTTCTGACAAGCAAAGTCAATGGGGAAGCCAGATTCACTTAACAACCATGTTACTAACTTAACAACGGTGGTGATTCACTTAACAACTGTGACAAGAAAGGTCATAAAATGGAGCAAAACTCACTTAACAAGTGTCTCACTTAGTAACAAATTTTGGGCTCAATTATGGTCATAAGTAGAGAACTATATCAGGAACAATTTGGAATTGTTTTTTAAAGCTAATCAGTGGATTTTGTAAAATATAGCAAGAATTCATTTGGGAATTCTTCAGGAAACCTCAAGAAAGCACTTTTTAAAATCCATTGACAAATTGTTTCCCTTATGTGTGTGGAAAGTGCTTTGGAGACTTTAGTTTTTTAAGAACAGAATATTCTGGAATGGATGAAGACTGTTATTGTATTAGAGAATGCATCAGTGATATGCCAGTGTCTCATGTAATTGTCGCTGCATATGTTTTGTTATTTTTCGAATAATTTAAATGAAACACAAAGGTATGTGAATAAGCTGTATGCTTTGAATCTTACTCTGTTTAAAGTAGCAGAACAATTGATCGAGTGATTAGTGTTTTGAAAATGCAGGTACCGTATTAGACCTGCTAAACAAAGGGATGGGTTTGTTCTACATGAAGACAGATGTTTACATATTCTGAGAAATAGGTTGTTGCAAGGCAAAAGTTATGAGATCAACTCCAGATTTGTTCTGTGTCAAACAAATTTGCTGAAATCATTGGGTCTTCAATTAAACTTCTTGACCTAGTAGGTTTGGTCCAAGTATAACTCCTAGAATTTTCTAGGACGGAATATAGAAATTCTTCATGGCAGAATATTTTTTCTTGGTTGCTTGTAAATATTTGCCAGTCATATCTGCTGTAACAATTGTCTTGATGGCTAAGATTGTGCCAAAAAAGATGAACAGAAGGAATGAGTGGGTTATTGCAATGAAAGGTTAAATTATGCTATAACTAAGCCTCCTGGAGGCCAAGAAAATATTTGCATTGTTGGCATAGTATTAATCCATCTGTAGATTGTGTAATTAGTTTCAACATAATCGAGAACTCTGAAGCCTCATGTCGAATACAAGCCACATTGATCATGAAATTAAAAAGATTAGGAGGCCACCTAGGTCCACTTAGTTTAAAGTTGTTTTAGTCTCATTTAGGATTCAGCCTCCTGTCTGGATCCAGCTCATAGCTTGTGTATTTTAATTCTTTCCACATTGTATTACTTGGGTGCTGAGCTAGCAATTGTTATTTACAATCTATTGCATTTGTAGGAGATCTCATTTTATTTAATCCTTTTGTTGTCATTCCCTCTGCAGTAGCAAAAACAGGTGCATACTCCCTGAAGCTCAGGTTTGTTGATGAATCAAAAAGAATTGCAAAACTTGCGAGAATGGGACTTATAAGATTGGTTGTGGTTGGCATTCTCATATGTGATCCCCCCCCTTTTTTTTCTTTTCTCACCCCCCATTCCCTTTTAATTTTGTTTGAGATTGAATTTTAGAAAGAGCTTTGTTCCAGGCATAGCTTTTGGCAGTGGGCTGCAGAGATGAGATTTAGTTGAATCATGCACGAACAGAAAATATGTGAAAATTGAAATGACAAGGTAGAGTAGCTTGGTTGTTGAAGTACATAAAATAACTAGGTTTGCAGAGAAATGAGAAGGATTGTATATGTAGGTGTTTATGAATCTTGAGTCACAGTTTTTGTTAATATGTTTATAGATTATAAACATATAGCTATACATTATAAACATAAATGAATGAAATCTGTTCCCCTCTACATAACTATTGCAGCTATTTCATTGTCTACAAAATGGGGCAGTTAGGAAAAGGTAGATAAAATATTGATAAATATGCTTTTTGTCAGTTTTTATTATTCTGTATAATTTCTACATTATATCAATGTGTTGCTTACTCCAGTGATAGGGAATTTGTACTTGGAAATAGCTTTCCCTCACAGATCATCTGTTCCATGAATATAAAAGGTTTATATGAATGAATAAACTCTATTATTCCCAGCTTTCACAAGCATAGTATAGCAAAGTTGTAGACTGTGAAGTCTCCATTTTTTTTTCACTTTCTTCCTATTTCATAGACTTCAAATCTGATGCAGTGCATGAATCTGCACTTATGTACAGCATATTGCTATAAATTTCAGTAGCGGTGTTAACAGATTCTGTTTTCTCATCATTTTCACATTTGCTATTAGGAATATGCAAAGCCACAAATGAGTGATTTGATTCAAAGGATTTGACCAAATAATTTCTTCAAATAAACTTTTGAACCAAGTCAAAGTATCAAATCAAATTAGGGGGCTCTGAATTACTTTGAAAAATTCAGAAATGGTTTGGAAATCTGGTGAACATTCTAGCCTTGAAGAGACTCAGACATTGCTTCAGCTTTTCTCCCTGTCTAGAGACAAAATTGTGGGGGCAAATTGACTGGTATGATAGTTTTTACTCATCCATTATATTTAAAATTTTCAGAAACATGTGTTTATAAAGCAACTGGTTACAAAATAGCACCAGCATATAAATATATATATATAGCAATAACAATATTCATCTTTATTAATTGTTTGATTTATCATGCATGTTGTTTATTTAGAAAATTGATGGGGGAACCTACCTTAAATAACTGGCTAGTACAAAACCGAACTTGTTCAGGAATCAGAAGTCATGTATTCTGATACAGCAATGATTCATTTAAGCAGTTGTACAGATCATTCAGAATATGAAAAATATATTGAAGAACCCTTAGCTGTTTACAATTGTGGATTTATTAAACCACATAATCATAAGGGGCTGCATAAGCTTCTTTAGGGGACAGTTATGTTCTTATAGTTCTTCAGGGTTCATAATAGTGAATTTGAGCGGAAGGATCTAAATGGGTTCTTCCTAAAGAAGAAGAAAAAAAAAGAAATTGAGAGAAAAATGTCTCTCTGATATCTGATTTTCTTCCAGTTACAATGATAATCTTGGTGTGCAATGCTGGGAGAGGTGCTTTTCTTGGTAGGTGTAGATGTAGGAATGAACCATTTTGATGACAATTTCTCTTCTAAGGGAAGTCAAGTTAATTTCTACTGTATTATTATTTTGTCACCTCATAAAAGTTGTGAAGTGCTAGGGATATTTTGTTGTTTGATGAGGGATTTCCAAAAGATTTTTAAGAGTACATTAATTTTTAATCTATTGCTATCCACATGCTTGCAAACAATCGTAAAAGTATTTGAAAGACTGGTCTTTCTCTTCAGAAGCTAAGTTGAATCTACCTATGTAGGTACTTTTTTTTTTTCTATGTTCTTGATAATTTTACCCTAAATAAAGTTCCGAATCTATATTTTGCTTCCTGCTTTACTGAACTGTTCTCTGCTGGGTAATGGAGATCAAATTGCTGATTCCTGCAATTATTATCAGTGGGGAATTGTAATCGTTATCAGGATTACTGGGGTCATGTGGATAAAACTCATCTCCCACCCAGCTGGCCTGATCACAGAACTGCTGAAGCCTAGGGGAGAGAAAGGATTTAACATTATACACATCCCTAGTGAATTCCTGAAGAAAAACATTGGTCTTTAACGGAATCACTTGAGTGAATGTGCGCCTGAGGTTAATGCCTCTCAGTAAGTCGATCACAATATACATATGGTATATGTCCTGATCCAGTTCACAAGGCCTCATACATTTCTTGAGATCTTCAGAATGATTATTACTTATCTCTTATTATTTCTTAAACTTTCTGAATATAAGGATAATTCGCTACTATGATATGAGTTAGTAACTAAAAATTATCATAATGAAAGTACTGGTGATATTGGAAGGTTGTGCAATTTAGTTAAAACATTAATTTTAATTGTTGGAACCAGAGGTGGTATTCAGCAGGTTCTGACCAGTTCTGGAGAACTGGTAGCAGAAATTTTGAGTAGTTCGGAGAACCGGCAAATACCACCCCTGACTGGAGATTTTACAGTATCCTTCCCCTTCCATGCCTACCAAGCCACGCCCACTGAACTGGTAGTAAAAAACAATTTGAATCCCACCACTGGTTGGGAACCTGTTTTGACATTTGTTAACCGAGACATACATTTGCATGACTATTTCTGCTTTTTCTCCAAATAGTCCCTTTCTTGTCTCTTTGTTTTGAAGGTTTACTTATGTCTCTTATCAGGTTGTGGGACTTTCCAGTTCCAAGAGAGGTGGGGATTTCTCAGAAAAGAGACATTATCAGTGTTTGCTTAGAATGTATTGCTTTTCTACCATAAAAATAGCTATATAGCTTACAGTGGCTATAAACATAAGGATCAGACTTTTATTTTCCAAGCAAGCTTAATGTAATTTCTTCAATGAAGTCAGATAGGAAACTCTTTTAGTGATTATTTTCATTATTAAAAGCACTTATGATAATGATAATTATGATGGCTATTATTACAAGTTTTTAAAAACTTCTTTTTATTAGGATATGTTTTTTATTCTTATATCACACCCATTCTGTGATTTTGAGTCATTTTATAAATGGCTGCAAGATGCTTCCACAGAGATATACAGCAAAAATATTATCTATGTTGAGGCTTCAAGGAGCAGAAGTAAAGGGAATTTTCTTGGTAATAATCTGCAAATAACCAGCTTTTGGAAAAACTTTTTGAGATGGGTTGAGTTGACTACACTTAACTGCTTCATGGCTTGGAAGAGTGAATCAGATGAGTATGTCTTCATAGAGGTGTAATATCCAATGCTAAGTTTATTATTATACACAAAAAACAATGGTGTATGCAGCAAACGAGATGACTATACTGGGTTTCGTATCACGAATCACTAGTTGAACACTTCCCAAGTGTTTAGGACTGTGTGATGTATCAGTGGATTATGCAAGCAGATCCCAGTAAGGTGGACTTCTGCAGCTGACCAATGGTGATTTTGTCAGCGCCAATTGTTTTTAAGTGCTTGCCTAGGTCTTTAAACAGAGCACCCAGTGTTGAGTACCATTGGAACCACCTGCACTGGTTTATGCCAGTCTCTGTAGTTCCATTTTCAAGTCCTGATATCTGGTGATTTTTCAAGTTGTTTCTCATCAATTCTGCTGTCATCAGGTATGGCAATGTTGACAATCCACACTTTTTTCTTCTCCACAATTGTGATATCCGGGGTATTGTTTTCCAAAACTTTATCAGTCTGTATTGGAAAGTCCCACAGTAGTTTTGCATGCTCATTTTCGACCACTTTTTTAGCCTTATGATCTCACCAGTTCTTTGCTACAGGAAGATGATAGTTGTGACACAAATTCCACTGGACCATCTGAGCGACTGTGTTGTGACGTTGTTTGTAGTCAGTCTGAGGCCATTGTCTGTTACAAAAGCTTCAGTATGTGAATGTGTTTCATCTGTTTCTTTGGCAGAGTCTGCATTTGGGGTCTATCCAGCGATTTTTCTGTTCTGGCTTTGATTGATTTATTCTGATAGCCTTGCTTCTGTCTCTTTCTTGCAGTGTTCTGTTGTCACGCACATACCAGGTCTTTTCCTTATCTACTTTTCGCTTGATCTTTCAAGAACTGTTTCATGCCAGTGCTTTGTTACACCACTGTCAGCCTGAATTTGCATGCTGTTTTCCTATATTGATCCTTGGTTTGCTGCACTTCTGAGCAGCTTCCGAATTGTGACCTCCATCAAAGCTGCCGTTCAACACTGTCTTTCACATAATCTGCCAGAGAATGCTTTCTTCTTCGACTGTCTGCTTCACTTTGCAAAAGTCCTCTGCGTCTGCCTTTTCTGGGTAAATATAGCCGGGGTCACGTCATTACCAGGTGCAGCACTTCTTTGTTGTTGTTGTGTTGTTGTTGTTGTTGTTTGTTGTTGTTGTTGTTGTTTTGTTGTTCTTCTTCTTCATTCTTCTTCTTCTTCTTCTTCTTTCTTCTTTCTTCTTCTTTTCTTCTTCCTTCTTCTTCTTCTTTCTTCTTCTTCTCCTTCTCCTCCTCCTCCTCCTCCTCCTCCTCCTTCCTCTTACTACTACTACTACTACTACTACTACTACTACTAATTTAATTGTTAATTATACCATATTTCCTTCAACATCTTCAAAGGATGTCTATTCAGAAATGTAAATAGAATGCAATTAAAAAAACCCTCAATTAATTGATACATTAAAGCCAAATTGTAATTAAAAGAATATGCTTTAGTTTAGTAATGTCTAAGCCAGATGTATTTATATTCTAAGCAGGCTGCATGATATGAGATAATAGCAGAGTTTGATTCTGGAGCAAGTAACATTTTAATTTCTTTACTAGTTAATAACATGCCCCTAACTTCCATCAAAACCTGAATTATAACATTTAATTCAGTTATGAATAAGTGATATAAAGACTCAATTTCATTAGTCAGACTAAATTGTCAGTCAGCAAATAGTTTGATTTTTAAAAAAATAATAAACACATTTCTTAAAAGATGCAAATATAAAAGCATTCTTAAAAGAAGCAACTTCCTCCTGTGGTTAAAATGGTGCTAATATATGTTTTTCATTCCCATATGTTAAAAGTGTCATATTGGATAAGAATTATTTTTTAAAATTTATATTCTGTTGGTAGATTCCCACCTTTAAAACATTTATTTTGCTTATTTCTATCCTACCATTATCAGGTTTTATCAATAATTCAAGGCAATGAACGTATCTAACATATCTCCTTCTTACACAGTAACAATCCTGTGAGTTGGGCTAGGCTGAGCCCAAAGAGACATGTGAGTGTCCCAAAGACATCCAACTGGTTTTCATGCATAAAATGGACTAGAACTCAGTCTCCTGGTTTCTAGCCTGGTACCCAACCATTAGACCAAACTGTCTCTTATTCCATTAAGAATGGTCTTAATTTTTTTTATCTATGTATAGATAATGAAGAAAAGAAATAATGGGTATTGGTAATGTATTATCCTACAGTATCATAGAGGAGTGGTGTAAATTCTGTGGTCTTTCTGAACAGGCTAAAACATTTCTCCAGCAAGGGGGTGATTTCCATCAGTGGCCCTTCTCTACCCCAGTATACCCCCAAATCTCTGTAAAATTAAGGACTCTATGGAGCAGACTTTGAAGGATATGGATTATAGGGGGAATGGTCCTGACCCTTTTAGCTATCAGACAGATTTTGAAATCTGGCTTCTGCTTTATCCACAGATTAAGGTAAAGCCCCTGTCCCACTGCACCAACGGATGCAAAGAGGATGTAAAACGTTAAAAAAAGCTTGCCATCCATTGGAAAACGCGATGCATTCATTGTGTAACCTCACTGGGTATACGATTATTGTCATATGCTTCTACTTCCTCGAGCTAGAACCTCGCATTCGTGAGAATTTCATCCATGCAAAAGTTTTACTGCGACCAAAACTTTTTGAGTGGATGAACTTTCCGCAGTAACGATGTAAATCCAGTGGCATAAATACGGCAACATCACGTTCTAAGTGTCGTTAGTGCTGTATAAGATGTCTTCTGATCCTTCGCATCCTCTGGCATCCCAAGTCAACGTCAAACGAGTGGTGGCAGATTGAAAAACAGAAAAGGGAGGGAAGGAGAATGAAAAGGTACACGAAACGTCACACAGGCGTTAGAGAGGACACATAGAAGGATGTAAGTATGGAGCACTCGGCTATTATATACTGAGATTAAACGGACAAAAACGTGTTGTATCTGGTATTTAGAATGTCTGCTGTCATGTCAGAGTATGTAGAGGAGACAGGCGATAGTGGAGCACCAATAATTTCCTATAAAAGTGAACAGATAAGCATAGCATCTGGATCTCAGTATGAGTCAGCAGCTCTCATTGGTGTAGCAGACCTCCTTCACCTTGGTCTTCGGTCTGCCACCATGCACATTGTTCTCGCCCCATAGGATCATCGAACACGTCCGTATGGTAGCTGTGATCATTACATCGACCGAGAACCAAAGCCTGTTCAGAAGCTGATTCATCACACTTTTATACAGAAGGGAGAAGCAAGGAGATGTGCGCACGTGAGGCTTGTGTGGGTCGAGGTATGATCTAGTGAGAAGAATGAATTTGGATTGTGAATGGACCCAGTTTGATCGGTGAGCTAAGGAATGAAGACCTCCGTAGCATTCTCATCCACTTCATGAGAGCCACCCGAGCCATGTTTGACAAATCTTGTAAGATGCGTCATGAGACCTCAGGTTTGACCAAGCGCACCCGACATGCCACTTCAGTGTCAGTCCTGGACCCATTGGAAAGCTGAAAGGTGCACTGACCTCCTGTGTCAACCTTGCCATCCTGGGTAACAACATACAAAACATGTGCAGTGATGCATGGGAGGGTGCCACTGCAAGCATCCATCAGGCAGGAGTGGTCAGAGAGGGATATGGTTTGCAGGGCCATCATCGAAGAATTGTGTGAGGGAGCTCCTCAGTAGTCCCACACTGAGAAGGCTGGAGGTAACTTGCAGAAGAGTGGGTATCCAGAGGTGGAATTTCGCCCACAAGCCCGTTGGAAGCCATAGATGGGAAGCACGTGGCCTGCAAAGCTCTCACCAAGAGGGCAAGGACGGTCGCACTTATTTCAACCATCAGAGGGATTCTTAAGTATCATCCATCTTTTTGCCATGGAGTTGATGCTTGGACATACAAGTTCAATCCGTACATGGATGCTTCAGGCAACGGGCTCAGCTTCAGATAGCCAGTATTGCAACTCAAAGGATGGGCATGGAAGCAAACCTCATCATGGGTTTCCAGATCCCGGCTCCCTACCCAATTGGACACACAAGAATGTGCCGACTACTATCATGCGTGGGGATAACGTTTTCTCTTCACAGAACCCTTACCTCATGAAGCCGGTACACTTAAGATACCTCACCCCTAAGAAGGATCTTCACTCACAGGTGGTCCATGGGCAAGACGGGGTGGTGGAAAACGCTTTCTGGGCATCCTGGCCAAGCAGGTGTCCAGATACTCTCTCAACCAGCCATGCACGCATCACTTAGAGACTGTGAAGAGCAATCGGTGGAAGCTGCCTGCAATCTGCACAATCTTCATGGCACCACTCTGCCCAGTTTACATTGCACGAACGAGAGCTTGTGGACTTGTTAACAAGGGAACTGGGAAGCAACTGGAGCTACGCTTGAAATAGGAGGCAAGGACAAAACCTCTGATAGACACACTGAGTGGATGTACAAAGGCTGCGATGTCTGACTCTATCATTGGGATCCAACAGAGCCCTTCACACTGAAAGTCGGAAGAGAATGTACTTGCATCAGAGACCATAGGATGCATTTCACGTGTTACAGGGCTCGGAAGTCAGCTGGACAGTATCAGTGCAGGACCAGGAGATAGATCATCAGGTGTCTGATTATCAGAGTCCTGGATGCTATCCTTGACCTGTCTCATGACACTGATGAATCATTGTGCCATGTATGTTGAGTGCCCTACAATGATAGGCATTAAATAAAGGAGCTTTTGTTTATTATTGAATGTGTTGATCAATGAATAAAATTGATAATTGATAATAAAGGTCCAATATGTGTGGCACCTGGAGGGTCGGATCCATGCAGTCCCACATATGCTTGCACTGGAAGGTTTCATCTATTTCCACAATTATCCCTTATATATCCACAACTATCCTTATCTAATCCACAAGCATGGCAAAGGTACCATTTGGTTTCAATGGGGTTTTTCACCGAACACTTTTATTTAGTAAAAAAATGAAGCCAAGTGTCTCAAGCAAAGATTACCTTTTATTAATTTATTTAGGGAACCTTTTGAACCTTCTATATAAGCAAACTAACCAAGCTTATAACTGAATTAAATGTGTTTAAGCAAAGATAACCTTTATAATTTTCTTTAGGGAACCCTTCTATGACTTGTATTAAACATAAGCAAAATGAACCTCAAGTAAAGTTGGAATTAAAGATGTGTTTAAGCAAAGATACCTTTAGTTAACTTCTAAGGAACTGTATGACTTTATGTAAAAGAGCAATTGAAGAAGTCAAAGTGTCTTAAGCAGAAGATAAAGTGGAACAGAGTACCCAACTCAGTCCTGGCACTCATTCTCAGCTCACTCTGAGTCGAGTGTCCATGGTCCTTCACTGTAAGCGGTGCAGGGCTGTGAGGTGGCTGTGGTTGAGTGCTGGATCTCAGGCGCATGTGGGGTGCTTGAGGTCAAGATAACAGGGATGATGTGTGAGGGATGGCTCTCAGAGAGCTGACGTCTCGTCCCGTGAGGTTTGAAGAGCCCTTCAATCAAGGTTTACCATGGGATGTCAGGCTACTATAGACTGAAGAAGATTGTCCATCATGAGATAGCTTGGCGAGTGCAGAGGAGGAGAGTGTGATGGGGCCTGTCTGGTCTTGACAGCTGGGTAGAGGTGTGCATCTGTGGCGTGTATGAACCTCGGCCTGGACTGGAAAGGTGCTGCTTGTGCTGTGGATAGTCATGTAGAACTGTAGCTTGGTAAGTTTGTTGAGAGGCTCTGTTGAAAGACGTGGTAGGGTGTGGCATTCGCGCTGAGTCGGAGAGCAGACCTGGACTTGGTAGGTATGAACGCTTCAGCTGGGCCTTGATTGTGCAAAGTGCTGTGATGTTCTCCTCTCACGTCGCCTGTGACTGTGGCCTCGGGCATATCTCATGGTGTGGCTCACACTACGGTGAGTGAACTGATGTGCGGTTGAGATCCTCTGTCCCAAGTGGACCAGCTGAAGAGGAAGTTCTGTGCTGTCTTTCAATCGCTCTGTCCTGATCTCCAACATGACAGTGGTGGCATTCTGAGCCCTCCAGTCGTGCCTCTCTGCCTGCATCCTGTGGAGCTGGTGCTGGGTTGGGGGTGCATTGGTCTCTGGTGGCTGCCCGTCTCTCCAATTTGTGAACCGGGGACCCCAAGTGCTGGTCGGCATGTGGAGTGCAGACTGGTTTGGGGGGGTCTCTGCTGTTGGGCCCTCTGAACACCTGCCGGACAGTGTTAGCTGGCTCCGGTGGAAAGTGGTGCTGTCTGTGGGCTGTCTGCAGGGAGAGGAGTTCATGAGGGACTTGCTCCCTACTGGCGGACTTCACCTCAGGAAGCTGCACTTGGCCGATGACATACAGTCTCGCGGTCAGTGAGCTTGAACAGCGGCCTGGCCAATTTTGACATGTAGGCGTTGCCATACTAGGATGTGCAATGTGCCTCACACCATCCAGGAGTACATCTGCAGTGTTACCCCAGGCTCTCTGCTTGTCTCTCCAATCGCCTGCTGTTTCTTCTTGGTGTCGAGTAAGAAATCTGTGCCCTTTCTTCCACAGGTACGTCGTTGTCTCCCTCAGTCCATTCCAGCACTCTCCCTCATGGTCCTCGAAGATTGGTTGGTACTGTTTCCTCTCTCCCTTCTCCTTCCGCCTCCCTTTTCCTCCTCTGGCAGGGGATTCAGCAGGCCTTCAGGAGCTTGAGGCAGCAGGGCTTTCAGAAGCAGGGCTTTGAGGGCCTTGGGGCTGGTCACCACAGCAGCGACAGCAGCAGCGGCTTCAGAGTCAGTGCCGGGGGGTGGGATGGCTGGTTCTGTTCCTTCTTGCCAGGGCTGGAAACGAAATAGGCACCGGCTTCCTACTTTTTCCCTGACTGACGAACTATGGTGTCTCTGCTAGATTGTGTGGCAGCACGTCTTTCCCCTGAATGCTGACTGCAATGTGTGCTGCATCCTTTTATATCCGTGAGCGCTGCAATTCATACTCCCCGCATGCGCAGTGAGATGCTTTGCATCCGATATACATCCATAGTGCCGGCATCCGCTTTGCCTTCCTATAGGTGTGCCGTGATGCATCTGCGTCATCCGCTATGCATCCGCCCCTTCCGCTATGCGTCGCTTCGCAATTCTTCCCCTGGAACCCCTTCGGATGGTTCATCCGACTTCCATCCGCTGTCATCCGCTAGGCTTCCTATGAACATCCGTTTAACATCCCTGGTATGTACTACCCACACCCATTCTTTTCCATTCTGTTTGTGCAAATTTTCACCACTTTTTGGAGCAGATGACAACGGATGGAGCCACCCCCAAATTTTTGCTCATCTGCTGTGTCCTTTATGCATATGTTTTGTGTCCGTCGGCCAGTGGGACCTAGGCTTAAGCTCTGTTGTTAACAATTGGGACGTATCATTTTCCTCAGGGTTATGGGCCATTGTTTTTAACCATTTGGCTTTTAATTCCTGCATGCTGTCCAAAGGCACTTCTGTGGGATGAGTGGCCATATTCATTATTTATATTAATTAAATAAATAAATAGGAAAACTTCACTGTAAGAATTGAAGTCTAGTATTACTTGATTGGTCCCTATTTCTTAATGCTAATTAATTTTAGTATATTGATATCATAATATTACTACAAAGCATTACACAGGAAACGAAGATTCTATCAAAGACAGCATTTTAGTAATGACCAAGCTTTTAGATGGTTGTTAAATAATGTTGTATTTCACTCACATCTTGTTTGTTTCAGTTGTTATGAGACAGCAGAGTGGTTATTTTTAGCATTTTAGCACCAAATTTCAGTGACGTTCAAGACCGGCCACTGAAAATCATTTGTTCATGTGTGAGAGTCAGAATTCTTTGTGTTAAAAGAGGATCTTGAAATATATTTATCTATTTGCCTTTTCATTCCAGGTAGAGTTGAGATAGAATGAAATGGATAAATGTCACTCAGAAAGATTGGTGGGGACTTGAATCTGGATCTTCTTCGGCTAATAATTTAACTGCACCACTACAGCAGTTTTTTTGAGGGCTGAGATGGGTATGGAAAAATTAGTTATATTATATTCTTTAGCTACAAGCATTGCCTGGTTCCAAGGACTGCCATTAAAAAGCACAGCTAAATAAACAACTTGGAATATGATTACTTTAGTGCATTTTCCTGGCTTTATGCCATTTTATTGCCCTTCTAATGGCTATTAGATTAGATGTGTAAGACCTCTGGAAATGTACACATTGAAATATACAAGAAAGTAAATGGTTCCCACAGAGAATCTCACTTTTCTTTACTACAGATGATGGAGAGACTAATTTACCTTGCATTGATAAGCCATATTATGGGTGATAAGTTTAAAAACAGGTTCATTCGTAGTTTTTATTATGCTCTATGCAGCTATGATTTTTTATTGCAGAAAAGGGACCCCACTGGGAGACTGACTGTTGTTATAATCTAGTATTTTTATTTTTTCTTTAAAAAGACAAGGTAATGACATTTTTAATCCAAATACTATGAAAAGCTGCAGTATTGAATTACTTTTGACATTAATTTTTAAATAAATATATGTGGTATTTCCCAAATAAATTTCAAAGATAGGATTAGCAGCAGTGCTTTCAAAAAACCAATGATAGCTTGGTAATTTTCAGCTTTCTACTTTGCATTCAGTGCTGTTCCTCCAGGGCAATAAAAGTAAAAACAAAACAAAACAAAACTACCCGGTCAATGGAAGCTTTGCTTTGATCATTAGAATTTTGTTGGACCTGATTTACCACATTTTCTTTCTTTATTTAATGTAATGGATGCCTAGTAACTGCTGTTCACTAAGCAATGTGCAGCCCATAATAAAACCATAAAAATACAAAAATAAAATTCAGAAATAGCACTAAGACTGCCAACCGAAAGATGAGAGAACGAAAACAAGCTCGTACCAAGCTCTGATGTTCACAAGATTAAATGTTTCAAGGAATCAATTGGATTTTATTCATAAATACAGTCATAGTGACATTTTATCACAAGAGTACAATATATTTTAATAGCACATTTCTTCACTGAAGTTCAAAAGCTTCTTTTAGGAAGTAGATGAATATACACTTTGGAAAAGAGAATCCATTTTACGATTATTGCAATTGCAAGTACATCACAATAATTCAAGCAGTTTTTCTGGCACAAGGTAAATGCTGTCTCATTGAATAAACAAAAGAATTTGTGCCTTTGATATGCATGTTTTATTTTAAATTCAAATAATCAGTTATTACATTTCAGTTACCAAGAATTTAATGCTTCTTGAAAATCATACTTCTACTCTTCTTGTTTATTTGATAAAGTTCAGATCTGATATGGGACCTTGGTTCAATATATATATATATATATATATCTGGCTTTCAAGTTGATTGTTCCATTTTTACCTTGGTTCCATATGCATAAAATAGGAATAATTGTGGTCTATTTGGGATGCTATAGTGTCAAAAGTAATATAATTTGAAAAATGTAACACATACTTTTAATATAATCATGATGATGTTGATTATTTATAGATGTTCATGTTCCTTCTGATCTTAATCCCCTAGTTTGTACAGATGTGTAGTACAGATATGACACTGAAATAATTTCTGCTACAGTGGGAAAGATCGAATGACATATGAAAGAAAACAGTTTGAATTTGTTGAATTACCTTGGCTTAAGGGATCCCAGTTCAGTAGATTGCAGTCCTAACATTAGCTTTATGGAGAGCTAGGATTTTTTTTGTTTTGGTCTTTTAATGACCCTGTAATCCTCTGCAGTTGGGATTAGTAAACAGCTAAGTGTTTACTGGTTGGATGCCCTTCCTGTTGCCAATGCAGAGTTTGCAGTGGATATTTATTCACTGTGCACAGAGAGAGAAATATCTGCTACTACCTAGGATTGAATTCACAGTCTCCTGATTATGAAGTGAGAGCTCCACCTCTAGGCTACCTCTCCACTCTATAGAGAGCTAGGATGATAGATAAAAAATGTTAGTCTAATGAAGAACAATTTATTTCAGACAATTTTTGGCTGAAATAAACAATCTTATCTTCATTTATTACTACATACATCTCTATATTTGGGTCTCTTGAAGTAGGTCTATTACAATCTTGTTTGCTGGGATTGAGATTGTTCAACAGGGTTGGGGGCCCTAAATCCCAGAATCACAGTTCTGGGTGAAGAAGTATAATGGGTAGCCAAGAACACTATGCAATTCTTGATTCTAAAATGTAATATATAGTACTTGTTTCTCAGATGAAAACAAAATGTTTGACAGCAAGATGAAATCTAAAATAGAATTATTTATATCAAAACATTTGAGACTTTTGACAGGGAACAATAATGAAAGTGCTTGAGGTCTCCCTCTAGGGACTCCCAAGACTTCCAAGAAATAGGAAGAGGAAGAAGTATTAGGTATATTTGCTGCCTTGATTATTTATAAAAAATAATAAAGGAAGATGAAATTAAAAAAATAACTATTTGAACAATCAGATCAATTGGTTTTCATTGAAAGCAATAAAACAAATAAGTGAAATGATAGTTCCTCGATTTATTTTATTGTTTTTGGGTTTCCATATATACGTACAATAGTCCTCAACTTATGACCATAATTGAGCCCAAAATTTCTGTTGCTAATTGTTGTGAATTTTGCCCCATTTTTGCCCCCCTTTCTTGACACAGTTGTTGACAAGTGAGTCATAGCAGTTGTTAAGTGAATCTGGCTTCCCCATTGACTTTGCTTGTCAGAAGGTCACAAAAGGTAATCACATGACCCCAAAACACTGCAATCATCACATGACCATGGGATCCCACAACAGTTGTTAGTGTGAAAAATGGTGATAAATCACTTTTTTCAGTGTCGCTGCAACTTTGAACAGTCACTAAATGATCTGTTGTAAACTGAAGACTGCCTAGATAGTCAGAACTACATGGACCAAAACAAAACAAAAGCATAAAAATTCAAGGAGAATTTTTCACCTGATGAAAAATAAATAAAGTAACCAGTATGTGTCAAATTAGCATTTTAGCTCCAGATCACATATTCTTTTAAAAGTCTGTAAGAATTCTGATACATTCCCTTGGTACAGATAACTTCAAATATACAATGCCCTTAACTGCATAAAAGAAGAAGCAATGAAGGAATCTTCTTCCTGTGTGGGTTACCTATAGATTATCTTCAACGTCATGTTCCAGGTCCCTTCAGTGCTGAAATATAGTGAACCCCTGTGAGGAAGTGGAAATTTTCTGTAGTAGACCCATTACATTGAAGTATTTTCATTGAGATAACCCTGGCACCATATTTACCGTCTTTTTGGTGCTAAACAAAGGCCTTTTTATTTCTTCAGAATATTAAATAGAGATTAATGCATAAATTTAAAATATATGTTTCACAGAGGCTTTTAAACTATTCTGGTTTCTGCTTTTATTATTTGAATATTTAAATAATTTTGTTTATTCTGTGACAGAATTTAATGAATATTTAAAAAAGTTGTTTTAATGTATTACAAATCTATGAATAAATTCCTATTTGGAGAGCAGTTTTCCCATTTTAATAAAGAAATAAATTGAATACCTTATAAATTAGTTGTGAACATATTAATACTCAGGCACCAATTCCCCAAAATTGCTGCAGATAAAAGGAAAACTAATTCTTGGAATTCTAAATCTCTGGTTTACACCAGGCTTATATGAACTAATTACAGCCATAACAATTCAACAACCCTAAAATAAGATGTGTGAAATTGTACATAATACTTGTAACAATTGTAACAATATTATACAGCTGGATAATCCTTCTGTTAATCTGGTGCATCCTTCTAATAAATTTTCGTAGAGGTTGGGTATAGAAAATCACTGTCATAATGTGACTATAGCTTGCATTCCCAGAATTGTTTGAACCTAAACTTCTGTCCTTCTAATATATACCCAAATAGCTTTTCAAGGGTACACCAAAAAGTCTGGCGACCTGATATTTTGGATGATAAGAGAGAAGCATTGAGAACTCAAATCTTGATTGTCATAGTCAATATTTTCCCTCAAATCTCTTCAGACCTCATAGACAGGAACAATATTTAGAAGTATGAACGTTATTTAAGGAAGGCTAGTTGTACATGTTTCCAGACTACTGATGACTGTTGGAAATCTCCAGAATTGTAAAAATGAGAAAGAAAAATTGCAGGAGTGAGAAATCTCTTCTGTGTTAAGATTGCTTGCTGGTTAAAAAGGTTGCAGAAGTAATCAGACAAGAACAGGCCAAGTCCTTCATTGCTTTCGTACATGGTGTAGTTTCTTCTTTATCTGTCTACTCCTGACTGTAGTGGTCCATGCTGTCTATTTAAAAGCACAAATTAATAGCTACTGCCATGACCAAACTGTTTCTGAATTGAAAAATATTGAGCTGCTGATAATCATTTCAGAAAGACAGTGATTTACTTAATTACTGTGAAACAATCATATTTGGGACCACCCCAATATAAGATATATAGAAGTACAGGAAGCTGCAGGACAATATAAAATAAGCTCATGTTAGAATTCAATTGAGCAGTTTTCTTTAAAAAGATGCGGGTGAATTTTATTAATGAATATTTTAACATGGAATATATATTTTTCAACCACAAATTTTCTTCTGGTTATGAAGCAAAAATTATTCTTTGGACTACAGCAGGAGTCCCCAAACGTGGCAACTTTAAGACTTGTGGAAATTCTGGGATTTGAAGTCCACAAGTCTTAAAGTTGCCGAATTTTGAGATTTCTGGATTACAGGAAGATAAAATAAGGTATGATGTATTACACCTTATTTTATAACCAGGTAAAGCTGCCAATAAAATATAGCCTCACAACTAACTACATTTATGCTTTATGTGTATATCTACAGAGTATACATTCATTAGGAGGGACTGACATTTTTTAAAATAAAGGAATTGCTAATTTTTGAATTTTGTATTGCCTGCATGGTGGAAGCAACTACCTGTTGATACATTTCTAAAGGTAAGCATTAGCTGCTTTCTTTGTTAAAGAAAAAAAAAACAATGATGGGAATTCTCATCGAGACTTGAAAGCAATGTACAGCAATGTACAGCAACAGGATGCTTTCTCACCTTGAATTTGAAGATCTTCAGGATATCAAGAGCTTCACAACATCCCAAATTACAATTCCACAGAGTAATTAGTCATAAAATAACGAGTTAGTAGAATTGTATTAACATTTAATTAATTAACATTTAAAACTGAAACTGTTAAGATATGATATGCCTTACCATATGAGTTTTATGCTTAACATGATACAAATCTTAGAGAAAGAGGAGTGCATATTGACCTGGCAAAATGATAAAGGGAGTGGAGGATAATTTTATTTTGTACATATTTAGCTGTAAAAACTACATTTACATCTAAGATACGTTGATTAGAACCACTTTTTGTTCTTCACATACTGTATATCAGTAATCTGTGATGAAGTTCTCTAAATGTCAAGTGCATCCCATATAAGATATGTGACAAACATTTAGAAAATATGAATATTAAAAGCCACATATTAAAAAAGGAACTGGTGAAAAAGTTTTCTATTAAGTTAAAGGCTAGAATTTATGGGAAAAGAGAAATGCTTATGAACAAATGTACAAATATTTGACATCTGTTAAATAAAATCAGAAACTGATGTATAAAACAAGAATACTAAAGATTTTGAAAAACAGAAAGAGAAATTGTCAAAAAGTATTAAGAGAAAGTATATGCAGGAAGTGGGGGGATAACCTACCAATATATAATACCATCTGATCGCTTATTTCTTTAAGGCAATTTCATTCTATCCTTCATCTAAAAATGCTCCCAGAGCAATTTTAATCAAATTAATGAAATAGAGGCTTATTCACCCATAGGCTTATAAACAAAAAAATGTATGGTATCAAAGGGGAAAGGATAAAGACAGACCAAATAAGAAAGCTCAATCGCTAGGTTTGTTAAATTGTACGTTAAATTGTAGCACTTACAAGGACTGATTGTAGCATAATTCAGAGAAAAAGGATCTTGATAAAACTGAATATTTAATGGGGCTGATAACAATGGCCTTGCTTTCCATTTCTTTTTCCCTTGCTGCATAATTTCCGAGTGCCATCTCTTTCAATTCTGCCACATTGGGTGGAAATTCAGAGAAGGCATCTCCAACAAACTTTCAAAGACAGGTTCATAAGAGAGACTGTGATAGCTCAGGTATATTGACCCCCAGTTACACAAGGATTTATAGTTGCTAAGCAGCATTGTGCATTGTGTTCATATGTAGAACGATATGCACAATATGCAGTGGAACTGTTTTAACAAGGAATCTCAGGAGAGTAATCACTGCCAGCTATCAATCACACATTTTGAACCAGCTGAGATTCTTTTCAAAGTTTGTTCTGTTATTGAGCTTTTCACAGGACTCCAATGTGTCATTATAGTCAGACACAAACAGAACAAGCACACAGAAGGCACAATAATTTTATCTGTGCAAATGTATTTCTGGCTAAGAAAACCAGTTTGGTGCAGCAGTTAAGGCACAAACTAGAAGTTGAAAGACCATCAGTTCTACTCCCATTTTAGGATTGAAGCCAGCTGGGTGACCATGGCCTCTCCCTCTCTCTCTCAATCCTAGGAAGGAGGCAGTGTAGCAAAATCTTGCCAAGAAAACTCCAGGCAGTCTTCAGGAATCAACACCCAGCTTGAAGGCACAATCCTTCCCCCTTTTGAACATCAACCTAGTCTTAGCATCAATGTTCAAGGCTTTGTCTTCAAGTATAGTATGACTCAATCCACTTGGTCTGAATTTCTTCCTGTATCTAACTTTGAATTAACTAATAAGCCATCAAATGTTTGTCTGTTTGTCTACTGTCATCAGACATGACTTTGGTTCAGAAACCTAATATCTTCAGTCTTATTAGCCTATGTTAAATACCATCAAAGACCAGCTAGAATCCTGAGAGGCAACAGATGCTGTGATTTTGCACTCGTTCATCACCACTTTCTGATATTATCTCTCAGTAAAGGACCAGAGCATCTACAAGCAGGTTCTCCAAGTCCCAATTCAACAAATTTAGAAGACAAACTATATTTTCCAGACAAACTATATTTTCTGTTATGACTTCTTTTCTTTGCAACCCTGTATGTGAAATCTCCCCAACCTATTACTCTCTAGAAATGTTGAAAATCCAGGGAGTTATTATCTAGAAATTACTAGGTAGGAGAAAACTATTGTACAGGACTACTTAGAAATACATTATTGCTTTCAGTGGGGCTTTCTGGAATAGAAACAAGAAAAAAAAAAGAAAATTAGCAATGAGTCTGAACATATTATATAAGTGATCTGCCAATGACTGATAGAAGAACTGACCTTTGATTAAGAAAATTATTGGAATCAATTCAATCAGGTTTTAGTATACTTTTTGGAATGCCAATTCTAATCTGGATTTTTAGCATTGTGCTCTGTAATTACACATGTACCACCAATCTATCTCTCTTAGTGAAACTTTATTATGAAATGGTATATTTCACATGGATAAGATGTTCATAAAACTTATCTAATCACCTATATAAAATGTTTATAATCAAGCACGAGTTTTGAATTACTGATTATTAATGAACAACTACTTAGCTAACTATTCTTTGATCAGGAGGTTTAATTGATCTGAAAGTGTTCCTTTGGTTAGGAGGTGACAAATGTCCTTTTGGAAGACGTATTCAGAACCAAATTGTAACATGCCAATCTTAGAACTGTTAGTTGCTGCTTAATTTTATTTTCTCAGATGGTATGCAAGAGGTAACCTTGATTTTTATAAGTTTGTTTTCAATTTTATATCTTGATTAATGTACATGATTAAAAGTAATAAGAAAACAGGATAATTGGCACACAAAGACCTTTTACTGATAATGTAATGCTTTCTGATAGCATTCTTATCAACCAACTAGTTGTTTAGATTTGTTTTTCAGTACAAAACATTATTAAGTATTGAATATTTATTCCTCATTTTAAAGGTAGTATAATGCTGAATTTTTCCAAGAAAGGGGAAGTTTTTACTTTGTGGTAGTTAGACTTTTATGTATTGTATTATTGTTATGCTGTACACATATTTTTTCTCAACAAGTCCCAATTTCTTTTTTGGTGTAGAGCAAGGCGGTAGTGAGTTTGTTGGTTCAGGCCAGAATCATTCCAATTCAAAATTGGGCAGGAATTTTTGTCCTTAATCAAGTTTTAGGTTAAGATGATTCCAGTACTCTTAATAAGTAGCTAACTCAGTGTTACATTTGATGAAATAAATGAACAAATGAAGACAGAAATATATTTCTATGCTCATTGGATAGTTAATCTGTGTTTGATTAACAACTTCAGATATCTGAGACTCTTTTTTCCTTTGACCTAGGTTCAGAACACCATGTTAACTATTAATGAGATGCAACAAATCAGTTTTACAGCTCTTTCAGGAGACTGTATTCTACAGAAAGTACATTGCCAAGTAATGAATTCCTTTACTCTTTTCTGGCTGTTGTAATCTGTTGATAAATACTTCCACAACATGAAACTGGAATTCTGATTTCAGGATCTAGTTGTAGATACATATTGTAAGTGCATATTTGTAGAATGTGTGCATTAACAACAAAGCATACTCATTACTTTTTTCTTTTTTAAAAGAAAATGTTAAAATGTTAAAATAACCTTTTTCTCCTAAGTTTGCTTGAGCAAATTATTTTTTCTTTTGAGAGGGAAAGGTCCCACACTTCTTTCCTTTCTGTTCTAGGTAAATCCTAGAGTAACCAAGGTATTAGAAACATATACAATACATCTCCACACAAGTAGGATCCAGATATTTAAACCACTCACATTTCTTTCGGTTGAATTGTGAAGTTGCTGCTACATAACAAAATTTCTACATGCTGTGAAAGAGTACTGATCCATGTTTTTTCTACTTATAAACTGTATGATAAACATAGGCTTTTGTGGCTGTGTGTAAAAGTTTGTAAAGGTATATAATAAAAATTGGGAAAGCTAGAAGTAGAATAAGACATGCTGAATTAGTATCATAACTCCACCCATTATGCAATGACAGTTAATATTTTGATTATCAGTCATTGAGACTAAGGGAAAGCAAGTGTTGATTGCATTTTCTGGACTGAAGAAACAGTCCATTTTCAGATTTATGTACAGTAATGAGAATTTCAGACCCAATTCTGAACATGGATATGGCAAATTACTCTGAAGTCTTAGATCCAAGTTATGTTAATTTAGAGTTTGAAACCATACAGGTGTTGTACAATGGCAATGGTGAGTTTGAATTATTATATTTATGAATGAGTGAGGAAGGAGACTGGGTGAGTCAAATATTTTACTTTTCATAATTCAGGTGAGGATTAAAAAATATTTTTGTATTATTTAAATTTTGTTTTTTTGTTTATGAGTAAATGTATGTTAACAAATTAATACATCTTTGATTGTTGAAAAGTTTGTAGGATATAACCTATCGATGAATCCTACCATTAATGGATTAATCCTATTTATATAATTGGTAAGACTTTTATACTATTGGCTAAAATTTAATATTATATTATAAAATCTAAAAATTTAAATATAAAATTTAATATTATATTATAACATCTAATATTATATTAGATGAATATTTAAGATATTAATGTATAATGAATCTTCTAGGAAATAATAAAACAAAGACAAAAGTAATAAAGTAAAAATAATTTATTGAAATAATTGGATACATTTACATATTACAGGAATAAAAAAATCTAATGGATGGAAGTAACTCTTTCCTAGCATTAGAGACTTTTCTGAAGATTTAAGTCTTTGCATAAGTATTTAAATTAGGGTAACTTAAGCTTAGTCATTTTTTCCTTGAGTGAGAACTTTTTGAATGAGAAGATTTAATGCTTTTGCCATTTGTTTTGTTGGCTGTTCAGAGTATTCTCACACTATTCTTCAACCTGAAAATTAAAATATGGCAATACTATTCCAATCTTCTTTCTTCTAAGCTCAATTTTGCTTCTATAGATGCCACAGGGAACACGACTGCTTTCACAGTTCTGATTATGATTTTGACTGTCTGCTCTTCCAAGTGCTCATTTGTGACTGATTTCTTGACTGCTTATTTCTTTACTGTTGATAGTTGATCTTAAAAAGCAGAAGGTATCCCCCATTTTGATATCTTCATTACTAATTACATAGCTTGTTGTTCTACCTGTTGCCATTTTATTTAATTTTAGTCCTATTTTTCACTTGCTCCTTAACTTTTATTAGTAGAATTTGCAGAATTTTTATCTAGTGAAGTAGTGTCATAAGCATAGTACAGGTTGTTGGTATGTCTTCTTTCAGTATTAAAATCATGCTCATCTTACAATTTAGGTTCCTTTAGTATATGTTCACCATATACTGTAACAACTGAGGGAAGAGTATGCAGATTTATCACACACCTTTGGTAACCTGAGCAAATCTGTTTCATCATGTTCTGTCCAAAATGTGATTTCCTGATCTGTATATAAGTTTTCTATAAAGGTAATGAGATGTTCTGAGATTTTCATTTTTCTGAGTACATTCCATCGCTTCTTGTTTTTTCTAAGACCTCTCTGAAACTATTAAGTCCCATTTTTTCTTGGCTTTGGCTTACCTTCTTGGCGATTTCATGGTTCTGATATCCAATTTGCTTTCTTTTCTTTCTTCATTTATGGCAGAGTCTTGTGTTATTTTTAAGGCTCTTAATAACTTTTCAGTCTTGCTTAGTCTGTTAATAACTTTTGAAGTTAAATCCATAACTGCTATGGTTCTCTATCAATGTTTCAAAACAATTCCTGAAGTTCTTTGAAAAATGGCAAGTATATGTTCAAGATAATATAGTAGAAACTGTCAGGCTTTCTTCTTTAACTTAACTTGGAACTTACACATGAGAAGTTCATTATCTGTTCCAGAGTCAGTACCAATCATATCTTTGACGCTATAATTCAGCGGTCTCTAACCGGTGGGCTGTGGCCCACTGGTGGGCTGTGAGAAAATTTTGGTGGGCCGCAGAGAAATCTCACCCCCAGAACACCTCCCCCGAAGCAATTAATCCAGGCTGCAAAGAAACACAAGGCTGCACCACCCACATGGCCCGCGGGAACCCTCCCCGTCCACTCACTCCTACCCAGTAAACTTGCCTACTAAATTGCTATTTTTCCTTTTTCTGACCATTATCGGTTCTGCTGTGCCGGGAGATTTAGATTAGCTAGGAACCAGGAAATGGTTGGATTTCTTGCTTTCTAGTCAGTCTTTAGAACTTCAGTTCAGCACAGCCGAACCTCCCTTAGGACTGAAGGTTTGCTTGCAAGCAAATTCAGTGCAGACTCACGGCAAGCAAATTTGAGAGGCTGAGCTAGCCGATGGCAGATAGATAGATCACTGAATGATTCTGTGAGCAACTCAATCTGCCTGCTTTGCCTGATTTTGGGTAAAAGTTGCTCTTTTTTATAAAAAAAATCAATATTTACATGCATGGTGTGTTGTGAGTTAATTTTGTAAGATTGCTTGCTCGCAAATTTTATGAGTTTGCTTGCAAGGAAATTTTATATGACAGACTGAGCTTGCCAATGGCAGATAGATAGATCTCTGAATAAATCTGTGATTCTGTGAGCAACTCAATCTGCCTGCTTTTCCTGCTTTTATGTAAAAGTTGCTATTTTTTAATAAAAAAATTCAATATTTATATAAATATTTATAATATTTACATACAAGCCATGCCCAGTCAGCCACATGCCCACCAAGACACACCAACAATTTAGGCCATGCTCACAGAATCGGTTAGTGGTCCCTGGGATCTAAAATTATGAGTTTGGTCCCTGAGGTCTAAAAGGTTGATGACCCCTGCTATAATTAACTCCTGCACTTTCTTTTAACAACAATACAGTCAGTTTGATTTCCATGCACTACATCTGGTGATATCCATGTGTAAAGACATTATTTGTTTGGTTGGTTGTTGGCTTTGAAGAAATCATTGGAGTGGCTGGAATTGTGAAGTTAGTCTCCTGCTTCATTTTGGTTTCCTAAGCAATACAGTCCAACTACATTTTCAACTTTCATGTTCCAACTTTAGTATTCCAGTCTTCAATCACAAGCAACACATTTTGGTTGCATGTTTGGTCAATTTAACATTGAACTTGATCATTAACCTCCTCTTCTTCTGCATCGGTGGTTAGAGCATTTGGAGCTTAAGACTCGAATGATTGTCATATTAAAGGGTTTCCACAAGCCTTATCAATATTATTCAGCCATTGATTGCTCTGTAGACAAGTAGTGTTCTTGCTATACCCTTTCTAACTATAAAAGCAACTTTGTTTCTTCTTTGTTTTTCACATCTTTAGTGATAAATAGTGTAATTTTCTGACTGAAAGTGTTTGATCTCAGTCTGTCTCAATTCACTGATTCCTAAGATATCAATTTGTAGTTGTTTCATTTTATCTTTCACTGTGTTGAGCATTCATGCTGCTTATGTTCCATGATGCTACTTGTAAATCTATCTATGCAGCTTTGGCTTTTCTTTCCCCATATTCCCCATCAGCAACTAGACATCCTAAATACTTTAATCTGGATACATCATAAACACCATTAGTACTCTGATAGATCATTGTTTCTTTCTCAGTAACATGTCAATTGCTATCCAACTGGGAGACCCATCATCTGGCACTATATCATCAGTCATTTTATATTTTCCGTTCATATGGTTTTCTTGGTAAAATATAAGAATGGCTTACCATTGCCTTCTCCCATAAGTTAATACTTTTACCATTGTCACTAAAGTGATCATCTGTCTCCAAAATCTTTCTTTGTTGCTGTTGCCCTGGATAGGTTTTTGTGCACTTTTGTTGGGCAGATGGAAATATATACTCTTGGAATACACATCCAATGTTTTTCATGCATTCCTCACATAAGCAATCCCCTAAATACGATAAGATAGTGCAACTGGACTTAGAGTGGAATTAGTGGCTACTTTGAAAAATATTCTTATGTCTGTTCAGAGTGGATATATTTAACATGTTGTACAGTATACTTCTAGACTGCCAGTATGCAAATAATAGTTATTTATTAACTATGATAAATCTTGGCAATTAGCTGAGATAATTTCTTGCTATTTGATTCGAGTAACTTTTAACTTTAGTTGGATTTGAATTGTCAGTGCCTAGATTTATTTTACCTTCCAATGAAGCCATGACTGAGTCAGATATAAAGCAAATCAGGCAGATGTGGCTCTAAGAGGAGACAGAAGAAAGAACAAATGTTTGATTGAATTACTTTTTTATTCAGTAATGTTAGTTGAAACAAATAGTATTGTTTCACTTTTTTAAAAGGATAATTCTATATTTCAAAATTAAGTAACAAAATGAAAATAGAGTTGACC
Source organism: Laticauda laticaudata (assembly GCA_004320025.1). Lineage (NCBI taxonomy): Eukaryota > Metazoa > Chordata > Lepidosauria > Squamata > Elapidae > Laticauda > Laticauda laticaudata. The sequence continues at coordinate 16,664 of BHFT01020393.1, read as the reverse complement.
TTTCATTATCATGATGAATAGTAACAGAGAAAATGTGCTCAGGTTATTTTGATGAATGCACTCATTTTATTTATTTAAATATACCCATATTTCATATATATTTGACCTGCTGATAAATCAAATGAAAGAGATTTAAAATAGGAGATTGGAAGAGTGAATAAAATTGTGGGCAGAATTGGAGAAAAGCAACCCAAGCAATGTATTTTCCACTTATATTAATAGTTTGATTATTTATAGACTATTATAAACTAAATTTAGTATAAGATCAACCTAATTTCAATGTATCAATATGTACACTAAAAAAAGGCAACAAAAGTTTAGAAAATGGAATTGCAATACTTGGAGACAGCTGAATAAAAAATAAACAACTGGAGAAAATACAAAATGCAAAGACCTGCAAATAGAATAAGAATACCTGTGGCAAAAGAAAGCAAAGTTAGTTCTGGTAGTAATAGATAACTTGGGTATAATCCAAAAACATCTGCAGCATTGCCCTAGACAAACCCAGTGTATAATCTGCAGGTCCTCCGGCACTCACAATTTCTGCTCAAGGAGCAAGTGGCAGTTGTGGCTAGGACAGCCTTCACTCAGTTTCAGGTTGTGTGTCACTTATATCCTTTCCTGGATTGAGAAGGTCTCTTTTCAGTCTATCATGCCCTGGTAATCTCCCAGATGGATTACTCCAATGTGCTTTACATGGGGCTACTCTTAAAGAGTATTTGGAAACTGCAACTGGTGCAGAATTCAGCACTGCAAATGTTTTGAGTATCCATAGGATAGTGCATTTAACACCTCTGCTATGTGAGTTGCGCTGGGTGCCAGTTTGCTTTCAAGTCCAATTCAAGATGTTGGTAATCACCTATAAAGCCCACTCAGGACAAGGAACTAGTATACCTGAGAAACCATCTTGTCCCAATTACATCTACTTGTCCCATCGAGTCAAGCAGGAGGACATTCTATTTATCCCATCAATCAAGGAGTTCAATTGGTGGGATCTTGGAGAAGGGCCTGTTGCTCTGCCCTGTGGAACATCTTCCTTCCAGAAGTGAGGCAAACCCTCACTCTTCTTTCTGTTCTTTAACAGAAGAGTATTAAGACCTCGCTTTGCCAATTAGCATGGAGATCTAAAAGCATAATGCCCTGGGGATGGCTGGTGCCCTGAGGATACTCCAACTACCTTATTAACCTCCTAGTCTTTTTCACCTGATTTATCTCCATATATAGTTTTTGACTTGTTTTTAACTCTGTTTTTAAGCAAAACTTTTATTCATTATTTACTGTATATGATTTGAATGTGCTATTGTAAACTGCTCAGTCACTAAGCTGAGATGGGTAGTGTAGAAATTTAATAAATTTTAATAAAATGAAATGAATGCTAAGAGCAAATTAGAAAAATTAGCTGTAAAATCTTCAGGATGGTAACATTTAATCACCATGTTGTGTTTCTGTTTCTTCCCTATTCAGTACTCATCTTCTAATTGTAGTCTTTGTTCTTCTCCTTTCCCAGGCTCAGCAGAATCTTTCAGTATGAACAGTACTGACCATCTGATTGTTGGCATTTGTGCAATATGTGGGGACCGAGCAACTGGCAAGCATTATGGTGCTTCTAGTTGTGATGGATGCAAAGGCTTCTTCCGACGCAGCATACGAAAGAGCCATGTTTACAGCTGCAGGTAAGAGCGAAATAAGTGCTAAGGACTTCTTATTTCTTTGTGTTATGTTGATAAATTTCTATTCTATCTATCCTCCAAACCCAGAGTGGAACATATGGTGAAGACAAAAGTACCATTTGAAGTGAAGGCACAGTCATACAGTTGTGTATAAAAGGTACCAGCCTCAGTCCTTGACATCCATAATTAAAATTATTTGATTTGGGAGCTCATACAAAAAGAACATAAATTCTAACTTAAAATTTGAAATTAAGCCATTGTTACTAAAAATGGTAAAGCCAAGAAAGTTTCAGAGCTTTTCAGAAAACCTTTCTAGAGTAGTTCTGGCCTTCATCAGAGATATCTTGGAATAATTCTGGAAAGCATAGTTACATATCTGATGACAGTATTTGGAGCATACCAGACCCAAACAACCAGAGCCACTTATAAACAATTTTATTGACTTCTCCCTATGTTACAAGGATCTTCTCAGATTGCTTGCCTTCTTGTGGGAATGAAAAAGTAAGGTTTCCTGGATCTTGGGTGAGGTCAAGCTTTTGCCACTTGTGGCTGCTCATTGTTTCCAAATTAGATCATTGCTTAATGCTTCCTTCAAGCCTAGCTGGCAGGTTCCCAACAAAGAATGAATGGATAGTGTTGCATAGAATATTCAAAGATAAATAAGGCAATAATATGATCTGAAGTATTGAGTTTTGACGGTCAAACTAGCACCTTGAACTAAGCCTCGAAATATGCTAGTTGTCAAATAAGTTTGTCATGTTGGTGCAATAAATTTTAATTTATTAATTATATTTCCTGCTTTTCCATTGCAGAGAATGCTCAAGGGCATCCCACATAAAGCACATTGCAGTAATTATCTCATGACAACCATATCAAAGTCTAGTTTTGACAGAATAGCCATCAATGAAAAAGTAGTGAAAACTGGTAAAGGCATTGCTAATACATACACATTTAAAAGAAGTATTGACTTGAAGATCACTGCAAGGTTCATTTAGCAAAACTACAGCATTGTCCAAGATACATTATATGGATTGTGTATGGTGCTTACTAAAGGATTTAAAATATGATTAAACTGGAAAAAAAGATTAGTAAATATTTCCATGGATTTGTACCATCGAGGATACATAGAATTTATCTCTTTAACTTGACACATAAATAGATATATTGAGATCCATATAGCTGGAAAGTTTAAAAAAAGTCAGTTATTCACTGAAGGATCAGTCACTGATGCTTCTGACTTTTCACCTTTGCTACATTCTGTTTTTTAATGCAAAAGTTTAATTCTGAGTAGAGATTAGCAGGCGAAATTTGAATTACCTTCTCTAACAGAACTTTACAATAGAATAATTGAATTGGAATGGACCTTGGAGCTCTTCTAGTCCAAACCCCTATTTAGGCAGGAAACCCTATACCTTTTCAGACTAATGGTTGTCTAATCTTTTTTAAAAAAACTTCTGGTGTTGGAGCATTTATAACTTCTGGAGGCAAATTGTTCCATTGATTAATTATTCTGACTGTCAGGAAATATCTTCTTAATTTTAGGTTGCTTCTGTCATTTTTTAATTTCTCTCCATTGCTTCTTGTCCTACCCTTGAGGTGCTTTGGAAAATGCTTCTTTGTGGCAGCCCCTGAGATATGCTAATGTTAAACTCCATTCTAATTTTATTCCAATTTCCAATGTTAAACTCGATTCCATTTTATTCCCAAGAAGACTAAATGTAGATTCTGATGTTCAGAAATTACTCCTCTACCAGCTTTCATAACTTATTGTTGCCTTATTGTGAGTCTCATTTTATTTTTTAGTTGTCCTATCTCTGTTATTTTTCTTTTTCCTCAAGTATTACTAGATCTGTGCTACAAAGTGCCCTCTGGCATTTTGTTTTATCTTTTTCTCATTTTTTGAGAAAGTTGACGAGGATTGTTGCTGAGGTTAAAAAGTACTTTTCCCTCCACTATTACTGTTATAAATTCAGGTCTCTTTTTCAAGATGTTTTGTTATCTTGAGATTCTGGCTCAAATAATGACAATTTGTATGCATTACTGTGGAAAATGGTCTTTTGCACACATGTTTTTGGATTTCATTTATGCTGAATGGAGGATTATGTATGTATGTAGTTCTACTGGCTCATTTAAAACACAGTAGCTCATCTCTTTATGCCACTCCTTGCTCAAAATGTTGCTCTAATGGCATTCAGTAGGCAAGCCCCATCTCTCTCTCTCTCTCTCTAATCAGGATATCTTCCTATCTCTTTTATTATTGAAAGAAATTTCTTTGCTTTTCCCCATTGTTCTTACATGAGTTTATAACAGTGTTCTAGGATAAAATAATGATGTTGGGACAGGCAGCCTCAGTGTGTCTCTGGCTGGAAATATTTCTTAATTCTGATGAGGGTTTCACTGACAGATTAATTCATTAATTTGCTTAAAAGATATATTTATCAATTGCTATTAATAAAGATAAATGGGTATTTTGTGATCAAAGGCAGTATCTCTTGGATCCAGATCGGGGTACATATAATATGGAAAGACGATGCTTTAATCTTTTGAGTGACTATTTTATAGAAGCATCATTCTGACTACTTGGAAATTAACAGCTAAAGCAGAAGCCATCATTCTGATCTAACAGAACTCATTTCTTTTGTTTTTTTGCTCCTGATCATATTCAACAGCAGGGAAGGATCAAAGGGAGACCAAAAGAGTTATCCAAAGCATTCATGAAACTGAGAGCAGAATTTATATGCCTTGCTTTCAGTAGATGATGAATAACCTAATGGGATTTTACTTACCCATCAGAAGGAATTATTCCTGTTAGAAGAATGGCAAAGAGAAATGTTTCAAGCCTGATTAAAGAAAAAATACTGGTGAAGGTTGAGAGTCAAAGACATTGTTTTGACAGTGCCCATTAATTGTTTCACTTGTGCTAATCAAGATCCTTCTGTACTTGTACTCTAATATATTTACCCTTGATTCTGTCCAACAGATTTAGCCGGCAATGTATTGTTGATAAGGACAAGAGAAATCAGTGCAGATACTGTCGCTTAAAAAAGTGCTTTCGTGCTGGAATGAAGAAGGAAGGTAACTAAAAAGAAAAAAAGAAATTAGCAGGAAATAAAATATATAAGAATATGTACTAGACACTGATATTTCTTAGTTTGAAAGGAGGGATTTTTTTTTTTAAAAAAATAGAAGTTTAAACATATCTTTTATATATTGCATTGCTATGCAATTTTTGTTACAAATGCTAAAAACTGATATGATAATTTTAAATATATTTAAACATACATGGTTCAGTGGTATCATAAGACAAAAATGCATTTCCCCAATCTTTGCAAAAATAAGTAGTAGTGTAGTGGCACCTATTGTGACTTTATAGATTAAATGCTGGATTTAGATAGAAGACTTGACTTAACAAAGTCTCAATAAATATCCTTTTAGATGAATTTTAGTGTGGCATTTCTTTTGACCTCAATTTTTCACATATAAATTGACAAAAGTAATGATAATTTATCTGTAATGTTATGAATTATGGTATATTAATAATATTACTCTTACTTCCTTATAAAACATATTGGTTGTTAATACTTGCATAAATTGTACAGGATCTAAAGAATGATTGGTGAAACTAGATATGAATAGTAAAACTATCCATTGTGAATCTTGCAGTCTGGGACTTCTGGTTGTGCTTCTGTTGGGTTGGAGTGGAATCCATCATCATGCATGGTTTCACTCTGTGCTCACTCGTTGAAGGGTCCCAATTGGCCATGGAACCACACTGTAGGGTTGGTGAAGAAAGGGAGAACCATCTGGAGTGTTGAGGGGAGCTGCATCTCCCCTCCCTGGCAAGGTAAACTCCCTCTGAAAATGAGTTGCAGTGGTGGTCTAAAATGGCCACCATGAAGATAGGAAACAGTCTGGCAAATTAAGACTATGCTGAAGTGGTGACACTGTGAGCAGTGTGTGAACCAGATTTAATTTGGAGGTAGAAAACTCAGAGGAAGACATTTTATTATAAAAGACTTGGAAATTAAATTGGATAATTATCTGGATTTTGGCACTAATGGGTATAATTAAATGCTGGAATTGAAGGTGTTAAAAAGAAATAATAGCTAATAATTGGAATTAGTGAAATTAATAAAAGCTTTTTTAAAAAGGAAAAAGTGAAAAGAAAGGGTGGAACATGGAATGTGCCCCACCTAATGGAAAAGGAAAAATTTCAGTGACTCTTTAAAAAGTGCTTGTTCTTTTTAAAATTGGAATTTGAAATTAAATAAGAGGAATTTCATGATAATAAAATAAAAATCCTGAAAAGTAAAATACTAGAATACTAATCAAAAAAAACCACACCCCCAGATACGTGAAGAAATTGTCCTGGGATTGTTTGGTGACTTTGGGAAAAATTGGAAAAGAAATCAATAGAAGGAACCTGGAAATAAAGATTTATGGACGTTGACTGTTGAAATTAAATATAAAAGATGCTGGTTGAAATCAACTACTGGATAATTGGATTTGATATAAATATTAAAGAAAGAAAGAAAAAAAGTGCACAAAAGGGAGGTGCAAAAAAGTGCACAATTATGTGTGGAAATAAGATTGGAACTACAAAGCAGGAGGAAAATGATGAAAGAAAGCTTGGAAATGTACAGTATCATACTACAAAAAATAGAAATGGCAACACAGACTAAAGAAGAACAAAGAGAATCAGTGTCAAGGGGAAGGAGTTAAACAAAGAACAAACCAGTGAAACAATGAACATTAAAACAGGGGGAAAAGAAAAATAATTAAAGCTAAAAATTTGAGTTTGATGTGATAATTAAAGAGGGAATTGTTTGGAAAGTTAAACAAAGGAAAAGGAAACAGCAGAAGAAGGCATTACAGAGGAAAGATCAAGAGAAGGAGAGAGACAAAATAAATAATTGGCATAAGAAATGGATGAAAATAATTAAGGAAAAAAGAGGAATTAAAGGAAAGAACCAGAAAATGTCAGGAAATAGAAAGCAAACAAAAATGAAAAGAAATTTTAAAGTCAGGAGGATGAGAGATAATGGGTAGAAGAAGAACAGGAAAAGGGATTCTGCAAGGTAATGTGTTGTGATATATAAGAATATAGATTTAAAAATAGAAAAGATTGGAACTGATATTTTTCTTTAAGAATAATTGTTAAACTAGATGTAGATTTAATTGAAATAGATATGGAAGTGCAAATTTGTTATAAGAATATTAACAGATATTTATAATAACTTAAAGGGAATAAATTGGGGAATGTATAAGGTAAAGGAGTGCTAAGCTTGAATTGACAAATAAAGGGGACAACTTTTGATAAATGGAATATTTGTATGTGATAAACTTGCAAATGTGACAGATAAAAGTAAATATGTGTAATGAATATAGAAATGAAATAAGAATTTTAGATAATATTGTAAAACAAGACATGAGAATATTTAAAGAAAAATGAAGGAAGCTACAATATGATCTGGAATTGGATAAAATAAGAGTAATGAATATAAGAATATTTGAGAATATTTAAAGGAAAATGGAATAAGTAATAATAAGATATGAAACTGAATATGAAAGGTGAATATGTAAATATGGTCATGTTTGTATTGAAATATAAAAACCTGGAACCACATTGTTCATCAAAAGATATGTTTTTTAAAAAATATAAAATATTTTTTAAAAAAGAAATTCAATGTAGAAAAAAGTAAAGTCTTAGGCAAGGAAAACCAAAAGTACACATATAGACTGAGTGAAATCAGGCTTAATAGCAGAAACTATGAGAGGAATCTTGGAATCTTAGTGGACAACCAGCTAAATATAAGCCAGCAGTGTGAGTGGCAGCCAAAAAAGCCTATGCAATCCTAAATCACATTAACAGAGGGATTCAATCAAGATCAAGTGAGGTACTAATACCACTCTATAAAGCCTTAGTAAGACCACACACTATAAAAAAAAAAAGATGCTGAGACTCCAGAAAGAGTGCAGAGGGAGACCAACCAGGATGATTGTGGAAGTGGAGATTAAAACGTATGAAGAATGGTTACAGGAAGCGGGCATGGCTAGTCTAGCTAAGAGAAGGACCAGGGGAGACATGATAGCAGTGTTCCAATATTTGAGGGGCTGCCACAGAGAGGAAGGGGTCAAGCTATTATCCAAGACACCCAAAAGACAGACAAGGAATAATGGATGGAAACTGATTAAGAAGAGATTAAACCTAGGAATAAGGATAAATTTTCTGACAGTGAGAACAATCAACCAACAGAACAACTTGCCTTCTGAAGTTGTGGGAGCTTCATCACTGGAGGCTTTTCAGAAGAGATTGGACTGCCATTTGTCAGCAATAGTGTAGGGTCTCCTGCTTGGGTAGGGGATTGGACTAGATGGCCTACAAGGACTCTTGCAACTCTGTTAACCTGTAATCTGTAACTTCTTAACCAAGGAAGCTAGTATTGCCTGAAGATAATTCTGTGGTCAATATGGCTACCTTGACTATACACCAAGGCACAGGGAACACTGTTACCTTCCCACTGATGTGGTACCTATTTTTCTACTTGCATTTGCATGCTTTCGAAGTGCTAGGTGGGCAGGAGCTGGGGTAAGTAAAGTGAGCTCACCCCACCTTACAGCTCTCAGGTTTCGTACCTGGGGAGCTGACTTTCCAGCTGAAAGCCTAGCATCTTAACCGCTGAGCATCTTAACCGCTGAGCCATTGCACATCATATTCAGCACATAAGGATCTCTACTCATAGTGCCCCAGAAGGATGTATATTTTGAATCAGTGCAAGTTAGGGTTTCTTAGTGCCTTGTTCCCCAGGAGTGTTGCCAGTTCCCTTCCTGGCATGTTTTAAAGAACATCCTCAAAATGTATTTCTGTACTCCAGCCTTTCCCCTACTGAAGCCAGGCTTTAATCTACTGTTGGGCTTTTTGTTGACACTGTCTATTCTGGGTTGCTTTGCTTTATTTATCATTTGATGATTTGATGTCATGTTGTTTTATGTTTCAATGTTGCTTTATAATACTGTTATTTTATTTTATATGTGTTCTTTGATGGTTATTTATTGGAATTTTTAACTGCTGCAGGCTGCCTTTGCTGGGAGTATTGGACTATAAAAGTGAGCCAGATAAATAAATTGATTTTAGTTCTATGTTCAAAGGCTCTTTTCTGGCAGGGTGCATTAGAGTTTCATACCATTCCATTTTCCTCTCTGTTTTGATCTCTGGGTATCTGTTAAGAGGTCACTCCTTAAGTAGAGAAGCCTAACTGATATATGGCACTAGCTCTATTGATTCAAACAGTGCATTAAATGTCATAATTCTGCTAACATAGTCATGGAAAAGATATTGTGCATTGGTTGAAGCTTGGCACACCTAAGAGCTGAATAACAAACTTATTACCTTGTACTTTCATTCTCTGCAGAAGCAATGTAGAATTTTCCTATTGTGCTCTATGGAGGTGCCAGTCATTTGCACTTTTCAAGGAAACACTCGTATCTCATTCTTCCTGAGTTGTAGATTGCACAATTGTTCTAAAGATTTTACTTTGCAATTGCCTTTTTATTTTTCTTCAAATGATTTTAGTCTCACTCAATTAAATAAAAAACACAAATAACGAGCTTTGACCAAATTCCATCTGATTCTTGAGGAATGACATGCCAGAACACCATGGAATTGGCAGCTAATACTAAAGCTTCATTAGATGTACATCACAACAAGTAAGGAAGTTGTGTGGAATCTTACTGCCTGCTCTGTTCATGTACATTTGGAGGGGGAGACTTTTATATGGGAAGGAAGGGCTTATAAAAAATATTCCATACTGTCCCAACTTTTATTGCATTGTGTTATGAAGAATCAGGGTCATCTTGAATTTCTAATGGTATCTACTTTCTCTTCTGTACAGCTTGAATAGCAGCAATTAACTACTAGATTAAACTTAAATGGGTTTCCATCTGGCTCTCGGACTTCATTTTATGATAATTTCCAACCCAGCTGGAAGAACACCTGTATCCACAAAAATAACATCTTGTGGTCTACTTCCTGCTAATTTATGTACATTAATAGGGCCCTGGTCATAGAACTGATTTCATATCGCTGTTTGGTGTTAGAACTGCACATTAGTCATGTTAGGGGATGTGCCTTCAGATGAGGAGGAAGTGGAGTCAAAAGCATCAAGTGCAGACAGTCCTATCACTGAAGAATCCAGCAGTGCTGGTGCCTATAAACCCTCCAATCCCTCCCTGTCCCCCAACTCTGCTTTTGAACTGGCCAACAAGTTCACAGGTCTCCTTGTACATACTCACTGACAGTAACCCAGACTCAGAAGTTCAAAAATTTAGTAAATGGCAGAAGCACTGAACAACGATCCAGGCTCAGAGAGATAAATTTCACAAATGGGAGAGCATAGCCAAAAGGCACGTGAGCAGGGATGGGATTCTACCGGTTTGGACCAGTTTGGGTGAACCCCTTGCTCCAAAGATCAGCTGGCAGAGAACTGGTTGGATGTGATGAGCATGTGAGCCCCCCTACCTGCCCCTGCTCTTTCCTGTGCTTGATTTTCTTTTGTTAGGGCACAGCTGATTTGTGCAGCAGAGCAATTTGCCGTACCTCAGCTGTTTTATTCACAGGCACTGCAGTAGAAGGTAAGTATTAGAGCTTTTTTTAAACACGAAGCACACAATCATCAAACCAGTTGTTATACCCATAGAATCCCATCCCTGTACGTTAAGATGTTCAGGAAAGCAGATATTTATTTACTTTATTTTTTTTATTTATTTTGTCAAGCAATTACAAGATTTGTCAATTGCTTCCAAGATAATAGGTATAAGTATAAACATAGTTATGGATACATGAAATGGATACATATAAGAAAAATAAAAGAAATAAAAATAAAAAAGAAACAATAGGACAGGGATGGTAGGCATGTTGGTGTGCTTATGCACATCCCCTACAGACTTCTTAGGAAAGGGGTGAGGTCAATAGTAGACAGTCTAAGGTTAAAGTTTTGGGGGTTTGGGGAACAAACCACAGAGTCAGGTAGAATATTCCAGACATTGATCACTCTGTTACTGAAGTCGTATTTCCTGCAATCAAGTTTGGTGCGATTTACCTTGAGTTTGTATCTATTGTTTGCTCTTGTATTGTTATGGTTGAAGCTGAAGTATTCATTGACAGGTAGGACATTGCAATGTATAATTTTATATACCATACTTAGATCAGACCGATCGACTGTTTGATCAGTTTCAGCTATGCACCAAGTAGAGGCTCAGTGTGGCTTATTTATTGTTCTTGCCCACTCTGGAGAGTACTGGGAATAACTCATCTAAAACTTAACCCTTGCTTGTAAAAAAGCTTGCCTTGTTGGGTTTTGGCCCTTATATTTTGTCTCACCTTTTCTCTTTGTATCTCCTTTGAATGTGTTGCCTGATTGATAGCTTATGAGTCTTGATCTGAGGCTTGCCTTTTGGATCATGAACACAATCTGTCCTCAGAGGTATTGTGAATGAACTTTTTTTAAAGATAACCTAATTAAAAAAAATACTTGATGGGGAAAAAAGATTGCTTAACTTTTAGCGGCAAAAAAAGCCTGAACTTGTTTATCTTTGATCTTTGGTCAATTTACAGCCTCTTAATTTATTTCCTGGAAGCCAAAACAGACAATTGCATTCAGCTTTCCAGTTTATATATAGGACCCCAACTATATTTGAGAGGAGAGCCAGGGCATTTTATCATTATACTCGTCTAATGTAAATCCTGCTGGATCTTTCCAAGGGCAGGTTGCAACAACTTTTTTCTGCAAAACTTCTATAAATGCTTCTTGTGCCTTGTGGTATGGAAGTAATTGAAAAGATTACAAATGTGTTTTACTTTGTAGGTTTTTTGGCCCTGTGTCAATTGTAATTTCTCCTCTTTTTATTCATAAGGCCAGGATAGTAAGAGAATCATTATATGGTCTTCCTATTAGCCAATATAGACTTTTAAGCCACGAACAACATTGCAGATTCTGTCACCTAGCTTTAATAATGCAGCAGATTATATACCTCAAAGACTAAGTTCCTTTGATATTGTCATTTGCTTTGCATTTTTTGCTGGCCCTTGTCTGAAGTAAATTTTGATAACTTATATAAAATTCTTCAATAGGCTCTTGGCTTACATCAGAATAAAAGGCATGATCTTAAAAAAGACTACAACTACTTTTTAGTTTCAATCATACCTGATCCCAATCTAGATTATCCTATCTTATTTTATCTGTTTTATAATATGTGTTGTTGGGTAAACCCTCTAATGCAAAAGTGTCAAACTCGATTTCATTGAAGACCAAATCAGGGTTGTGTTTGACCTTGGGGATGGGTGGGTGTGGCCGGGGTGGGTGTAGCCAGGTCAATGTCACTCGTGTCAGGGGCACCCCTCCCAGATTCTGTTTTTGGCTGCAACGGCCTCCTGCAGCACTTTGCCAGTGAAAATGGAGCTTGGGAAGGCCGCACACAGATCTTCAAAGCTTCACTGTCAGTGGAAGAGGCATCACGGGCCAGTCCAGGGAGCCCCATGGGCCTTTTTAAGCATCGTGTGGTCCAGATTTGGTCTGCGAGCCTTCTCTAATGGCAACTAAATTTCACCAGTTCTAAAAGATGGCAAGATGGATAGTCATGATGAACACACATGGCTCAAAAGGGGCAAGGCCTCCTTATATTGCCATGGTCTGTTGACCATCTTACCAGTTTTAATACTCTTTCAAATCTCCTGCTAAATCACTACAGTATCACAGAAACAGTCTAATGGCAGCAGATTAGAATTAAACATACCGATTCTATAAATGCCTTCCCTGTGCAGTTATTTATTCCTTGCTCTGTGCCAGAAGGTGAAACTCTTCAAATAGCTTTCATGCCAGAAATTTTCAAACCATTTAGTAGGACAGCAGTTCTCAATCTCTTCTTCATACCACCACACTCTTTAAAAACCTTTTGTGGCCATGGACCATGACCATAGAGCCCCAGGTTTTAACTGAAGATTTAGATCATAACCTTTCTTCAAACCTTCGTGGACCCCTTGTGATGATATCACGCCCCCCAGTTTATCAATGCAGTAGGTTATAAATGAGCTTTATACTCTCCTTACTCCCAAGTTTGAACTGCATCATCTTGTGATACTGTACAGAAAGTAAATATGACTAATAATTATGTGTGGAAAAGGGAAAAACGATTGCTTGCAGATTGTCTTTGACTTACAACTGATTGCTTAGTGACCCATTTCAAGTTACAATGGACTTCTACCAGGGCATGCAAAACTGAAATTATAAATACAAGAATTCTGCTCTTTAAAGAACATTCAGGACTACAAGCATACAGGAAAAGAAAACCCATAACAAGAAACGTTCACTTCTCATTGACATTGTGCTCCAAGGCTCTAGGGAAACATCATGTTCCCTACCATTAGTTTTAGGAATGAACAAAACTAGGAATGCACATCCTTTTCCTTGATTATTCTTGCTAAAGTTAAGGCAAATAAAGGCAAACACATGGCACATGAAAAATATTTGTGGGTTCTTTATTTAGAATTGAAATACCAAACAAGGATGAGGTGGGACATGCTTTTGCTTAGCAACCGGGAAGGACAAATCTCACTGCTGGTTCTGGATGACCCCACTTCCCAGAAGTTCCCACACATGACATCTATATTATGTCCATCATCTCTGTGGCTTCAGAAATTTACCCTTCCATCTCCTGAGTCAGAAGATATAAGTCTGAAAGCCATAGCAAAACTATAAACTCCCTTCATCCCAGTCAGTAGCTAAATATAGAATAGAATAGAATAGAATAGAATAGAATAGAATAGAACAGAACAGAACAGAATAGAATAGAATAGAATAGAATTCTTTATTGGCCAAGTGTGGTTGGACACACAAATAATTTGTCTTGGTGCAAATACTCTCAGTATACATAAAAGAAAAGATACATTTGTCAAGAATCAAGAATCATAATGTACAACATTTAATGATAGTCATAGGGTACAATCAACAATCAAGTCGTACTAGGAAACAGTCAATATAAATCGTAAGGATACAAGCGACAAAGTTACAGTCATACAGTCACAAGTGGGAGGGGATGGATGATAAGGAGTGATGACAAGATTAATAGTCATAGTAGTGCAGACTTTGTAATAGTTGAACAGGGTTGAGGGAATTATTTGTTTAGCAGAGTGATGGTGTTCGGGAAAAAACTGTCCTTGTGTCTAGTTGTTCCAATGTGCAGTGCTCTATAGCATCGTTTTGATGGTAGGAGTTGAAACAGTTTTTGTTCAGGATGTGAGGGGTCTGTAAAAATTTTCACAGCCCTCCCTCTTTTTGACTCATGCAGTATACAGGTCCTCAATTGAAGGCAGGTTGGTAGTAATTGTTTTTTTCTGCAGTCCTAATTATTCTCTGGAGTCCACGCCTGTCTTGTTGGGTTGCAGAACCAAAACAGACAGTTATAGAGGTGCAGATGACACACTCAATAATTCCTCTGTAGAACTGTATCAGTAACTCCTTGGGCAGTTTGAACTTTCTAAGTTGGCGCAGAAAGAACATTCTTTGTTGTGCTTTTTTGATGATGTTTTTGATATTTTAGGTCATGTGATAGAGTAGAACCTACAATTTTGAAGGTCTCTACTGTTGATACTGTGGTAGTCCTTGATTTACAATGGTTCATTCAGTGACTATTTGAAGTTACAAATACTTACAGCCATTACAAGCATCCCCATGGTCACATGACCAAAATTCAGATGCTTGGCAACTGGTTCATATTTGTGATGGTTTTCAGTGTCCCAGGGTCATGTGATCAGCTTTTGGAACCTTCTGACAAACAAAGTCAAAAAGGGAACCAGATTCACTTAGCAACCATCTTGCTTAGCAATAGAAATGTGCTCAGTTGCAAGTCAAAGCACTGTAGCAATGTCATTAGCTCTCTCTCTCACCTTAAAAAAGACAAACTCTTATCTTGCCTAATTTGAGCTTGCTTTGTCTTTGCTCTCCTTTGCTGAAAAGACATAGTTGAGCTTGCTTTTTGGAAAGGAAATATTTGCCCAGAATTCAATCCAGGCACATTTCTCTTCACTGTAATTTATTGAGTTTTTCTTTTTTTTTTTCTTTGAACATCTCATCTTTCCAGCAGATCATCCAGAGCATCTGGGACCATGGTTACCAATCTACTTTTGATTAAGAAATATTCCTTTTCTTCTCTGAGCATTTTTGCTGTGACTTGGGATGATTACTTCCTATAGAATAAATCAGTGATCTCCCAGCTGTTCCTATTTAATCTTAACTACTGGTGTACTTACAGGTGTGAATATGTGAATATAGATGATAGGGATTAAACCTAATGCATGCTTTGGTTCTTGATAATGAGGTGTCATTTTTGTCATTGGAAAAAAAACAGTCCCCTTGACTGGTTCTGCACCTAAATCAGCCCTTAACATTAAAACAAAGGATTATTTTTCATAATGACTTGATAAAATATTCAGTAAAAAAAACAAACACAAGCTTATTTTTCTTTTCTTATGAACAACTGAAGATGATTAGTCAGAAAGGATCATGCTTGTTTTTTTCTCTCAACACACCTGGAATTAACACGGAAACACTCCATGCTGCCTTAGTAACTTTCCTGAATCATTTCTTTATGAGCCCTATGGAGCACTTTTTATTTATCCTCCAGAAGCCGGGATGAGGATGGATGTGGTCCTTGACACACTGTATCAGTGTACCATAATGCCAGCATCAGTGATGAGACTCAAAAAAAATTTACTACCAGTTCTGTGGGCATGGCTTGATGGGCATGGCAGGAGAAGGATACTGCAAAATTCCCATTCCCTCCCCACCCCACTAACTCCTTTCCATGTCCATTCTCCTGTGCAGGGCAACAAAAGAAGACCCAGCCAATCATCTGTGACTCAGGAGGCAGAGAATAGATGGGGTGGGGCCAGTCAGAAGTGGTATTTTTCAGCTCTCCGAACTACTTAAAATTTCTATTATAAGTTCTCCAGAACTGGTTAGAACCTGCTGAATACCACCTCTGGCCAGTATCCATTATAAGCAGCAAATGTTTGGTAATGACAATTGAGAAGTAAACAGGTATGCACAGAATCTCCAGAGACAGTTTTCTACCAGAAAGACTTTCCTTTTATCAGATTTTTGTCACAATAGATGTCTCCAAATTTCTCCTGTATCTTTTCTCAAGTGTAGATAGTTTGAAGCTCAAAGTTCAAAGATGGCGGCATATAGCTAGCAAGGTGAGGCTCTCGCTCCGATGGTCATTTGATCACAAGTGGGTCCCTACTGTTTCCCTTCCTGATTAAAATAAAAAGTTGATCATGGGAAAATTTGCTGTTCATCCCCAATCAAAAGGGACTCTGTTAGGTTGCCACCTGAATCAGTTATCAGCAAAAATCACCCAATCCTGTGACTGAGGACCAGTTTCGGGAGTACTTGCCATCCTTGTGGCCACCCTGAAGGACCGCTTGTGCTGGGGATCCCAGAGCACCGGAGCTACTGTTTCCTTCAAAATGCTGTAGCCCAGAGCCCGTTGGAGCCTTTCCCACCTATAAAAACCTATAAAACCATCGCCTGCACCGGAGATCCCAAGGAGCCGAAGCTCTTAATTTCTAAGGCAGCGCTGTAGCCCTAAACCCATTGGAGCCTCAATCAACTGCAGAGCTCCAACTGCTGAACTTCCAATGGCTGAGAGCCTGAAGCGCTAACTGGAGCGCTAACCTTCCAGTAAAACTGCTACCCAAACTGCTGCCTACATCATCAATCATCTGCAATCGTCAAATCCCACATCAGAAGTCCTGATCTCAGAGTGCTGCCCTGCTAATTCATGCAGTAGCCTAATTTCAAAGATCACTGACCAAAGACAAGGGGATCTGTGAGAAGACGGACCTAATCCCTAAGTGCTAGCTGATGATCTGAAGTAATGAGTGAAGATTAACCTTCTGCCAAAAGACTTTCATAGTTACCTTCAGCCTAATATATG